>VZTJ01000827.1:1321969-1346336 GCA_013397795.1 Orthonyx spaldingii
AATAAAGAATGTTTTCTGCCTCTGTTCTGCCGGTCCTGCAGCACCTGTGGATTTTTAAATAGGAAGTTTGAGGGGTTACTGAGTGGGGTGGTCTTGCATATCATGGAAAGGAAGAGTGTTGGCTGCCTGCTCTGGGGGACAAAGGGACAGCACCAGACCCTCACAGACCCTGTGTCCCTGCATCCCTGTGCTCCCTGTGCTCCCTGCCCCAGGCCCTATTGGAGGCAGCCCAGAAGATGGAGCAGTGGCCAAGGCCCGTCAGGTACTTCGTTGTTTGCTACTGAATTAGCTGTAGCTGAGAGCATGCCCTGCCTGATGAATGCTCTTTGTAATCTGAGAGTTGTCCCTTGCTGATTTTCTCGCCTCCTGTGCAGAGCGGTTGGACCCATCAACGTGTGCGGCAGAGGAGATTTTTGTATTTTCTTTTCCCTGTTTCATCAAAATGGTTCCTGTGCACTGGGACAAAAGCCAACCTCAAACAGCAGGTCGTTTGGCTGCTCTGTGCAGTGGTATTGTGCCATCCTGAGAAGCTTTGGCAGCTGGTAATGAGGGACTACGGGGACTAAGATCCGTGATGTACATGGCTCCTTTAGAAAAATGCTCTTCCTAGGGCAGACGAGCTGAATGGGGTGCTAAAGATGAGGCCGAGGGTTTTATAAATATTCAGAGCCACTGGAAGTGCACAAGTGCACAGGGAATTGTTGTGTGTGCAGAGGATGTCGGCACCCTCAGGCTGCAGCTATTGCTGAGCTGTGCTTCTGCATCAGCCAGCCCCTCTGATGCCCTGTGACAAGGTTGGTCTTGGGAAGGGGTGATGGATTTATCCCTGGCTTAGTTATTATATTAATTTAATCACTACTTCACATTAAATTCTTATTATCTCTTTTGCTATGGGAACTGGTATGTGTGTGACCTGATTGACTCATCACTAGATTATTTTACTTAGCAAACTGTTGGTTGATTACTGCTGGTGGCATTAAAGAAAATATTTATTTTTAAAAGTATGAACCTATATATCTTTTTAAACTAATGATGTGGGCAACTCTACACAAGTCACATAGTGACAAACCCTCCAGCTTTGTTCGCCCATTTTGCAGCATTTGGCCTGTACAATGTTGTTTCTATGTGAAGCATAAATTGTTTGAGAGAATGTTTTCATTAATTCAGCCTGGCTGTGGATCAGGTTCAAATGTTATTTTAAATGCTCAGATATTAAATATGAGCAAGATTGTAGACACTTATTTTCTTAAAGTGATATTCCTATGTAGTACCTGTGAAGCAGTTTGATACGGAAGTTCCTTCCTGTCAAGGCAGCCTGCTGAAACAGCTGGATCAGAGGAATCACAGAGCGTGTCTGAATGACTGTATGGGTGGATGCTGAAAAAAAGGGTACACAAGTACAAGAACATCTATAGGCTGTGCAGTGATTTCATTCCATCACTAAAATCACCCAGGCTAAAAACTGAAATGCATACAGAAAGAGGTTAATACCAATTATAAACTCACAATTCATTATCTACTTCTCAAACTAATACAGATACAACATGATTTAAGATTGGAAACTGTGGCTAAAGGAATTAGTTGTCTCGGCATGAAACTCAGTTTATTTAATCAATGTTGTTTCCACTAGAAAAGTGGATTAGTTTTTCTTTAAGACAGAGTTAAAAGTTTTGCAGCTAATTTATTTTAATAAGCATTCAGTCACTGACTGCTGCAGAAAAAGGCTAAACTGTAATGAAGAGCCAGGAAAGAAAGCATGACTTAATTATTTTTCTGGGGTGGATAATGAATAAATTAGCTACGCTGTAGGCTTGCTGTTTCTATAGAATTTATTACTTTTGCTTTAAGAACCATATCATGACAAAGTCAATTTTTCTCCTGACTGCAAACTGATTGATGGGGTAATGTCTGGTTGTGAAAGACTTCCTCTTCATCATTGTGTTGCCAAGGTTGGTATCACAAAGTGAGTTTGAAGTTTTCCTGAGTACACATTCTCCTACGTAATTACAGATGACAATTATTTTAATTCCTTTTTTTAACATGCTTTTTAATCACGCAAACTACAAAATGAATAACTTAGATGAGCCCAAAGATGCATATAGCTTGAAAACTGCTTTCTTGGTCCTTAATTTGTTGCCACAATGTCTTCTATGTGAAGAGCTAAATACTGTATTTAGAATGACAGCAGGTGTTTTCATGGGAAGATGAACATGGGTATAACAAAAAGGCTTTGCCAAGGAACAACTAAAGGATGGTCTTGAAAGAGTTCAAAGAATGAAATTTTTAAGGATAAAGATTATGAATTTGACATGGCATAGGGAATATAGGTTTGATTCAATTACCACTACAGTCATTGGGACACTGATTTAAATGGGAGCTGGATTTGACCTGGTAGGTGTATGAAAAATGGTGATTTTAAATGAATAAAAATGTAGACTAAATGTCAGAAGAAAAAAAATGTGCTGTATGATTTACAGCAGTGTGAATCCTCCCAGACAAATGAAGAAACACATGCAGCTAAGATAATGAAAATAAGATTAAATAAAGCATTAGAAAAAGTTTTGCATAGAACTCACTTTGATAAGCAAACTGACTTTTCTACAAGCCCTGTCCTCTTGGGGCCTTTTTTTTTCTTCCTGTTGACACATACAAATGACTTACAAAGTCTTCAGATATATTGTTTAGAACATATTTGATTCTCTGCTCCTCCCCACCCCAAGATATTAAAAAAACTATATTGGAGCTTTATTATATCTCAAGTAAGGAACTTCCCACTACATAATTTCACATGCGCCCTGAGAAAAACTATTTGTTTCCAATACGCTGCTTCTTGGCTTGATTGTCAAGTTAGCAATGCATCATGTTTTAATTAAAGGAGGGAAAACATTATATTAAATAGACATTACTTATTCTGGATACCTTTATCAGAGGGTTGTTGAACATGGGTTTTTTGAGGGAAACATTTACCTTGAACTTACAAAGCAAAAACGAATAAAGATCAAAGTGGCAGATTTCACTCTGAAAGATACATTACTAAGCTACTCCTTATTCTGCAGTCAAAGGTCCTTAGTAATAAAGGGTCAGTTAAAAAAGTATAAGGGAAGAGGCTGAAACAGATACTCCTGCTTTTTTTTTTTACAGTCCCCAGAGTACTATGCAGCTTTGGGCATTTATTCATCAGCTGCAGAGAACAGTGAGTTCTTATCTGCTTATTTCCACATAAAATAATCATCCTTTACTCCTTTATGAATACAAAGTTATAATGATTTTAACTTATTCCATCAAATGTTACGCTGTCAATGGAAAAAGCTCTGGGAAAGGTCAGTTGTTTGACTCTCAAGCTGCAGCATTTGCAAGCAATGCTTGCAGTTTGTGATATTTTTCTATATAAATGTTAAAAGACACATCTAGGAATTTGTGTAATTATCTCTGTATGTTTGAATATCTAATTTAATGACCATTAAAGTCATTCTGGCAAGTATTCTATTGGTAAAGATACAGTTTACAAGTTCAGTAAGAAAAAACAAGCCAATAGACTCTGCATGTTACAAGCATGTTAGTTTTCTCTTTTTTTATTTAATTTGTGGCTACTCTCAAGGACCCTTCAGCTCATGTATCACTTTTGTTAAAATTAATGTAAAATGACTTACAGAGTCTAAATCAATTACAGTGATACATAGTGTTATTCTGTTCTAAGCAAAAATTAAATCTATTCATGGTTGTTCATGTTTGCAGCATAACAAATCAAAATAAAAAAATCCCCTCCCCATGCTCCCCAAAAATGGCACTGCTTACTGCTGAAGTAATGATAAAGAATTGCAGAATTCTGCCCCTGAACCACTAAAATTCAAGCAATTACAGGCTTTGCATGTACATTTAAAAAAATTCATTATTGTATTATACATTTAGATTGGGAGGAAAAATCTTTTCTGAATGCAGTATATACAGATTTATGTTTTTCTAATTTTTCAACAAGGCAAGATCCTACTCTTATTATTCCAATGTCAAGGGCGTAGCCAAAATGATGCTTTTTCATGGGCAGAGGGGAGAATGAAAACAGCACTAGTTGCCTAAAATTCTTCAGCTCTTTGCTTTCTAACTTCAATATTCATCCACTTTGCTGCTGAAGATGCATAAACTTACAGACACTGGCTTTAACCTGTGTCACATGAACTGTAGTATGAAGGTATAGATGCAGGCAGGTAAATTGGCAAGCTCACACCTAGACTCTTTAGCAAATATGTGCGGGCAAGTCTGTGCTCCCCAGCCAACAGGCACTGCACTTCTTTGCATATACCAGTTTCTCAAATTTTTTATATGTCCCTTGTATTTATAAATACAAAGACCGTGTACAAAGATTGGGGCAATTGATTGGAAATGAAGTAATAGGACACGTATAGGTGGCTGGGCACATTGAATATAGATTAGTGAACTACAAAAACCTTCCAATTGTTTAAGAGTAACCTTTATAAGTGCAAAATAACCTTTATACTTAGCAAATATTCTGTCAAGTATATAATTGAAGAAATATATTAAGAATAAAAAAAAAATTTAACTGCTTTGCAAATAAAATGGAAACATAAAGTTTAAATATGCCAAACCCATTCTTTCTTGCACATTTTTGTCTTGCTTTACACAGCAGTGTCATTACTAGTGGGGCCTTGAAAGAGCTGAGGGTGAGTAGCGATAAAGAAGGCAAATGGACAGTGACAGGCATGTAATCCAGTGCCTGATTGCTTTTCCACATGTCACTGGTGAAACACACAACTCTCCCCTCAGCCTCTGTGAAGGACTACAGTACTCAGACTCGTTCAGTCTAATGCTGTCCATGCAGACAAACAATGTCTTGAAGAAATCCTTTGCTGAGATTATATTCTCTGGAAATGTTTTGACACCACTATTTCTCATCATTAAAAATTTATCTGCAAGTCTGAGCTACAGATATGAGTTAGGAACAGCTCAAAATGAAACAAACCTTCAACTTTTCACTGTGGCTTGAAAACATTAGAAATATTTTTGTTAATAGTTTTTCAAAAATATTTGATCCAAATGCTTGGTTACTTTCCATCACTCCTGGAAGCTGATCTCTATAAAATTGTAGTAAAGAATTTTCAAGACAACTGCCACCTTTTCTGTTTGTGCTCTTTTAATCGAGCCTCATGTAATTCTCCAATTTTTTTATAAACTTTGTTTTAAATTCAAGATATGTTAGTCTACTCTTTTTTAGAAAAAAAACATCACTCAGTATAGTCTTGGTGTTTGAGAACAAACTCTTTGCTGTTAACCTTTATCACCACCTATAAGAATTTAATGACTGTCCAGTCTTATGTTCTTATGATTGCTCTTAAGTCTCTGCAACTCTGCATCTTCTCAAAAGCAAATAAAAGAGGTTAAACAAACTATGTGTAAAGTAGCCCTGGTGCTTTTTGTATTGCCAGCAGTAGACAATACTAAGTTTTGGTGTTTCTTTAAATATGCTGAGCAAAATAGACCTGGTTCTTCAAAGTATTAGACTATGGCTGCTAAGTTTGCATCCTTTCAAATCCACTGAAGTTTACCTAGAGTGAAACCGGAGGAAGGAAGTGAAAAGTAAGTTTGAATATTTCTAGGGATTAACATGCGTGCCTCATTTTGTAATTTAGTACATTGTATAAGCCACAGCAAAGGTCAATCTTAATGAGAAGAAAAGGAAAAAAGAAGAGTAGCTCTTTTTATTCTTCATATGAGGAAGATTGTCCATTCTTTTTCCTTTTCTATCCTTCAACAGATACCATGGTTTACCAAGTGAAATAATAAGAGCTGCAGAGAAAACTGTTGTGGCTCTTCAGCAGAATATAGGCTATCTAAAACATATGTTTAAACACAGCATAAACCAGTTACTAATGAAGAAGGTGAATCTTAAAAAATTATTCTTTTTTTTTCCAATGATAGAAAAAAGCTGTCATGTTTGGAATGATTTTTTCTTTTTTCTCTTTTTTCAATATTTTTATTTCTCCTTCTGTGTAATAAGGGTGCTAATCATGATACTAAAAATCCAATATTAAATATGAAAAGTGCTTTTGTTGCCACAAAAATATAAATTTGTGAATTGGTGATGTTTTGTGAAGAAAAACGTACTTTTGTGAGTCACTGCAGAATTAAGACAAACCAGTGCCTGGTAACAGGCTGAACGTTCAGCATTGTCTCCAGTTTGCCTCCATCCACTGGAAGGATCTTCCCTGAAACCCCGTACAGCTGTTTGCTGGGATGAACATTTGTGGGCACACAGAGGCCACCAGAGCAGCAGAGCCCTGCACTGCCCCAGGGGTGCCCATGTGGTGCCAGGGGCTGCTCTGTGCCCCTCTGCTCTCTCTGGTGCTCTCTCTCCAGCCTCAGCCTAACCCCAGCCCATGAATTCCGTGAGCCCGCAGAGGCCCTTTACAAATGCCCAGCTGTCCCCAGGCTGTGGCATGGCCACCTCAACCCACCCCAGCCTGGCAGTGCTGCCCTGTGCCGCTCATGCCCCTGTGAGGCCTCCAGAGAAAGCCCAGAGGGAAGAAACGTGTCTTTTGACCGGCAGCAAAAAAATCTCCCTTTTATGTCCACCTTTTATCCCTGTCCTGTCCACAGTGGCCCAAGACCTGGAGCAGCAAGAGCTCAGAGCTTGAGAGGCTTCATGGATTCAGGAAAATTCCTACTCTGACATTTTTTTTTGATTTAGATAATGACAGATTCATTTCTTTGCAAATGAAGTAGTCATCTTGAAATACTTTCAAGCAGAAGTTTTTTTCCTTTCCTGGAAGAACTTCTTCAATATCAGCATTAGTCATTTTCATAAATGTAAAATAAACCACAGAATGCTGCTTTATCCTATTTTCATTTAAAAATATATCCACAATCCAACCAACAACTGTTTTTATAAAATGTTTTTTTGCAGTATGACCTTTACCTCCTAACTTGGTGACAAGATCAAGGAAGCTAAATTTTAGACCTGTGTTTGTGTGCATGTTGTTTTTCTTTTCTTGGTAATATAACACTGCTAACAGTAATAGGGTTTGTGATTACATTTTGAGACTCTCCATCTATTATACTGGCTTCCATTTCTATTAAAAATATATATTTTGGGTGGGTTTTATAGCTTAGCTATGAAACAGTCTCAAACAAGATTTTTGTTTTTCTTGTTTTACAAAATGTCTTAGCTTGAGAATTACCCTTTTCTTAATCATATATTTGAAATAATGTAATAATTAACAGCTTGAGTGCAGTAAAAGTTGCCATTTTCTAAGTACTAGAATTTTAAAAACAAGTCTAAACTCAAACAACAGGTTCAATTCTCAATTAAACAGGGTTATTGAAACATGCAGATCTTATTTTTAGTGCTCCTCATTTGTGACAGTGTGGAGTGTTGAGTGGTTAATGTTTTGCATCAATGTCCACAGTACAAAAAATACAGAACAATTTCATATTAGAAGCAATTCCACAAATCCTTGTCACATAACTCTAGCACAAACATTTCTGTGGAGTAAAATAGTTTTCTAGCATGAAATTTTCTCTTGTTTACACAGAAACAATTCAGAATCTCAGATAACCTTTTAATAAAAAAACAACCCTCTCTGAAATATTTAATTTTCAGTAAGGTCAATTCTGAAGGTTGCACAACTGACTTGATTTTTATAATACATAAATTGGCTGAATTCAAACAAAAATTAATACTTTTGGAAAAGGATATGGATGACCAAAGAGTTATATGTGTATATATATATATATGCATGTAGAGAAATAGGTTTAAATATATAAGGACATATATACCTACACAGGATCTGGTAATTAGTAACTGGTCTGCTATTTCCAAGTAATGTGAATACGCATTTTGAACTTGAATATGCATTTTATTCTCCATGACTGTCAAGGATGAATGATTGAAATAGTCCAATTTAATTTACAATTAGGCCAAAACCCCAAAAACAGGTAAGAATAGAAATATGATGAATAGATGAGCAAAACTGCCTTTCAGGTGTTTACTGGAGAGAGCTCACAGGGAGGTAGAATGAGGTTTGATCTTGTTTTATGGTATGGTGAGTACAATATTCAGGAAAACATTCATTTGCATTTAGTTAGCATCTGAGGCAAATGTAGTCATTATTATCTTTTTCTTAGATGAGCAAATGTAGAATTTGGCTCACTGCCCAGTCTTAAGGAAGAAATGTCAGGCATAGCTGGCAGCAGCCACTCTGTCACCTGAGCTTGGGGGCAGGACCCTGGCTGCCCCTGAGAGAGGCTGTTCTGCACAGGCTCTCAGACCAGCAAGGGAAGGTGGTTTTTTGTTTACCAACCACACCCTTTCCACGAGGAGGAGCCATACAAGGCTCTCAAGCAGGTTCTGTGTGAATCCCGTCTGTGTTTGAAGGGTTACAAATGTCTTCCACCCTCCATGACACATTTATCACCTGTAATTGCTTTAGGATGAGCCTGATTTCAGAGAAGAACCCAGGTTAAGACCCATTTTGCTGTCCTCAGCATTTTCTTACCACTAACTGTTCTCCCTCTTCATGGCCATCAGTGCATTATGATCTGCAATCCAGAGGGTCCAAGTGCCTCCATAAAATGCAGCAGGAACCTGGGCACCTTGCTCAGGGCACAGAGCAGCTACAGGGAGCAGATGTCTAACTGTTATGTGCTGTCGCTTTCACAGTTGTTGCACATAAGTGCATTGGTGGATCTAGCTGCTCATGATTAATTTAGCTTTACTCCACTGCTTATTTAATAAAGATGTTATTATGAGCAAAAGAAATCAGATTTAGAAATTAAGCTGCTTCCTACGACAACCTGTGTGTGCACAGAAAAAATTCTGGAGACAAAACCGGACAAAGGAAAAAAGTAATGTCCTTACAGTTAACATATGTACACTGTACAGCCCATATTCCCATTTCTTTTTGACCATTAAAACATTTCAATGAATTATACATAGAGCAGTGAAATCATTTTAGCATCTCCAGTGGAACTAGCCCTCCAGCAAAGAGCAGCAATGGAGCTTCTCTTGCTTCATAGCCTTGCATACAAACAATCAGGACAGGAGTGCTTAGTAATGTGGAATATACAATGTTTAGCTCCATAAGCATTCAGTTCAGATTTTAAGAACAGAAAAGTGGATGTATGTTTGCAAATAAACTCTGTTCAACATGAAAATAATCTGATGAACTTTCAATCATTAGTGCCAGATGAGGATACTTTTAAATCCATAAGTTTCAGTTCATTTGCATAGATCAAGAACAAAGGAAGTTAATTGTTGATATAAAACAAGCAGACGCTCCCAACAGCCTTTCTCTTTTAGCTCATTAAGCCCTGAGTAGACTGCACAGTCATTAAGCAGAGCTCTGGGGAAGGCGTTTTCTCAGTGACCCCCAGGTGCAGGTACAGCCCCGAGCTCAGGGGAGCTCCTCCACCCCTGCCCTGTGCTGGCAGAGGCACCACCCAGGAAGGCAGAAGGGAGCAGGGTGGTGGGACAGGAGTCCACTTGTCTCCCGCCTTTGCTCAGGAAAGCATTCCTGCTCCAAACCACTCTTAAGCACGTATTTAAGTTCTAGTGGGACATAATAAGGAGCAGAAAATGTGTGCTTGAGTGTTTTCCTGAATAGAGTCCAAAACTGAGCAGGTTGTGGGTGAAACCTTTCCCTGCCATGCTGTTCTGCCTGCATCACTACTTGCAGCTGCCTCCCCAAGGCAGTGAAGTGTCCTTCTAGGTCTCCAAAAAAATGCTGTCATTTCCAGGTTTCCTCTGAGACCTGAAGGAAGACTGAATTCCATGCAAAAAAGAGGCTGAGGGAAGTTTCAACCAAAGAAAATAAATTATAATGTTAAATAAGGTTAATCCTTTTTCATCATTTTAGTGGTGTTCACTTGCCTAAGTGGCTATAACTTCAGCACAAAGTATGATGGGGCCAAGTGTTCACTTGCATGCTATATTGCAAAAATGAAATAAATGTGGTAGGATTTTCATTTTATTTAGATAGCCTTTAGTTGCAAAATTGTAGCACTGAACGGGATGTTCTTAGGGACTGCATTTTGCTGACAACTGTCACTTTTAGGCCAAGAGAAACTTATTTCCGTTTGTAAAAACTGTTTGGGATATTTGGGTTATCAATGGTCACTTGATTTACAAAATCTCTTAATCTGCCTACAAACACTTCACGTAATGCACTGTGTGGCCATGAGACTTCTGTGATGTGGATCACTTAGGGAGCAGCAGATCACTGCAGAAAACATTGTTCCAGTGTCACAGACCTGGCTCTTTAAAAACTTTCATTGGTTTTTCAAACAAGAAATAAAAGTAAGGAGTTTAAGGGAGGAGATTTTTTAAAAACAGCAGCATACTCACATACCATGTAAGATGAATTGTTTTAATTAAAGGGGTCATAATTACAGTCTTGTTTGCTCATGCTGTTTTTGGAGAAAGGAATAATGAAGTACAATTTCATCTTCTGAGCACCCATCTCCCAAATAATCTTAAACCCTTTCAGAGTATTTTTGGCTGCAGTTGTCATTAAATAAGCAGCACTGAAACATAGTCATTTATCACAGCATGTATACTTCCATTTAGTGCAACATTTGTAGTATTTCTCATTTTCAAAAAGGAAACAAAAAACACTGACACATATTTACCTATTATCAATGACCTAATGTCCAGTTTTCAGTGTCCTCTGTCTGTTTACTGTGCTCTGCAGTGTTTCATCACCACAATCTTTGCTGGAGTTAACATACAACACAAAAGTTCAAAATGTATTGGTGTGTTAGATCACTGCACTATAACTACCATTTGTCTTACATTGTAAGCAAGGGAGAAAATAGAAAGGATTAAACAACTATTTTCTTCAAAGATCCTGCAATGTTTTCTGTAAAAACTGACAAAATTACCCATGCCTATAACGATCAAATGCTATACTTATTTGATCAAAACAATTATAGGAAAACATGACATTTAAAATTGAAATTGTTTCAAGAACCACTTTCAAAAAGTATTATATTAAAGACAAATCAATACTCTTTCTACTGTCTTCAGGCAAGATCTTCAAAACCTGAGATAATTGAGTATTTGAAGAACCACAAATCACATATTGATCTGAAGAATTTAGATACAGCACTGAAGAGAATGTGTTCCCATAACAAACTGCCATGTGTTGACACTACTGCTGCCTATTTTTATTTTTCTCAGCAATTTTAGGGCTCATCTACTAGCTACCGAGTTGTGCAGCCAGTGGCATTGATAACACTGTGAAAGTTAGAACACTCATAGACTTATTTTCCATATAGTGTTGTTGGTGTGTACACACAGTAAAAATGGAGATTGGCTAATGTGTTATCCACTGAATTAAGGCATAACAGAACAAGACATATGGTAGAAATATGTGGCAGCTTCCCTTAGAACTGTCTAAAGGTGAGAAGAAGAAAACAAAAATTAAAGAGAATTGCATTGCAGTGAACAACCTTATTTTTGTTCTTCTGTTGCACAGTACTTTTTTTTTTTTAATATGTGAATTTACTTCTATACATACGTAGCTAAAATCCTGTTACTTCAACTTCACTTATCAATTTCCTGCTGCTTTTCATTTTTGTCAAAGCATATCTAAGTTTCAAATTATTCATTATGTTTACTGAACATATATTCAGTGGTTAAAGAGGGCTTAACAGATTATTTAATATTTTAGATAAATAATGTATACTATAAAATGGATTTTTAAAACCTCATTTGAAGGAAAACAAAACAAAACAAAACAACATATTCTCTGCATAAAGGCAAGAAGGCGAACCAACAAAAGCATTAAGAGGACCTTAGGGATATGCAAGAAAACTTTGAAGAAATATCAAGCAGAAACAGAAAAAGTGATGAAAAACCCCAAATGAAGTCAGGCTAGTTGTCCAGGTTTCTCAGTGTCCTGAAGCCCCTTGAGTTTTCTGGACCTCCTTGGGGTGTCTGTTTTCTGTTTCACATTCACACTTGAAAAAGTGCTAACATGCCTCACTTTTCTGCAGTGCACAACAAGCCACGAAGGCTCAGCTGTACAAGATCTTCTCCAAGAGCTGCCTTTCCTGGATATTTTCCAACAGGAAGATATGTTATTTGGTATAAATCAGGAGGTGATTATGGGGCTAAAGTTACTTGTATTATAAAATAAGCTTTATTGCCGAAGAGTCACAGATATCCTGAATTTTACCTACATTAGTAGCCTGTCTCTAAATTTTCCTCTGTGACCCGAAAAGTTCAGAAGAAAAAAGTTCAAGTCTAGAACGCAATACCTGTGATTTCCATTGTTGATGTCATGGTGTGTTGAGTCACCCACATTTCTGCATACCGTGTAGAATTCTATTAGCTTTTAATATTATATAATGTTTGTTTTCAAAGGCAGCTTTTGATGTGTAGTATGCAGCATATGATTCTCTTCTTGATTACAAAAACAGGTTGATACCACTATATATAAAATCCTGGTGACCAGTGCAGTTTAAGATTGAAAAATTTAAAAATACTAGCTCCAAACATATATTTTACTCTTTTATTTCCACATATGGTGAAAAAACAGAAGGGTTTCCAAGACTGAAAGTGGTTGCAGTGTTGTGATTACTTAAAAACTACATTTTTTCAAGTGTGCTGCCAGGATTTTTCATAATAATTTATAAATTTAAAAAAAAAAAAAAATTGAAATAACTACCAAAAAGGCAAAAAAGTTTGGTTCAATGTCATTAAATGTTCATTCCACTGAAAATGACAATTTTATCCAGTTGTTATAAAATATTTCCCTTACATGAAAAATTGATAATAAAAACTCAAAGTTATTCATATTTAAAGTCAATAGTTTTGAGGAACTGTCCCTCATTGTAATCTTTTGCCTCAAATGTATTGTCCACTCCCATCAGACTGATCTTATTGAACAAAGACTGACTAATTGAAAGAGATCATATGTAGGCCATGGAGACTTCATTAGATGATATAATAATGTTCTAGAAAGTTGTCTCTTGGAAATACTTAGCTCATTAATTTTAAGGAGAAAGTCTGATACAATATCATAAACTTATGCAAGGGAATTCAAATAAGTTTGTGATCTAACTACCACGGCACAAGTACTCTGAAGGATCAAACCAGTTTACATTAGGTGCATTTTTCTCTTGGATGCAGTGTCAAATAAAATAGAGTGCTGTGAAAATTCTATGAATTCATGGTAGAATAATTAAAATTTCCAAAATTTTACTGGTATTCTGAATGCCTGTAAGGAACACCATATATTTATTTTAACACTCAGATTTATTATCAAGTTTGTATGGTTGGGGCTTGGATAAGCAAACATGAATCTTAGCAAAAGTATAACAAAAGTTGTTTAAACAAAATTTGTTTACAGTTCAATCACCCAGAATTTCTCTCTTTCCTCTAAATACTTAATGCTTGTATGATGTCTGGTACTAGTTTGCAATTACTTTTTTAGAAATTTAGAGAATGTAAATGGAGGTTTTTCATAGTAAATTGGAAAGATTGTGCTTAAGACACGATGGATGAGAAGGAAAATGTAACCTTTCTCTTTTCTGTAAAAATAGATACTATTTTTTGAGATGATCAAAGTCATGGCATTCAGTCAACAGGGTGAGGACTAGCACTCAGATTCTGTTACAGGTTAAAATTCCCACATCTCAAGTCTAGTCTGGCTTCATTCAGCTTCTCCAGATGCTGAGATGCATAAGGTTTTAAGCTGGTGAGCTCATGGGGAGTCTGCATTTAAGAACCAGGCTTTGAGGCTGCTTCAGTGTTCTCTGGCTCTCCTTAGGACCATCTTCAAAATATTTTTCATCTTCGAAAAAGTTTTCTTTGGCCATCATTCTGAGTTTATTAATACTAGATTTGTGCACACCAAGCTCTCCTAGAACTACACATTGCTGAGCAAAGGCAGATTTGTTTCTCTCACTGGCATGGGTATGGCAGTTTTGACCATTAGAGACCAAATTCACACAACCAAGCTGCACTGAGTTCTTTGCTCATCTATCAGGATGAAGGCTAGGATCACCAGGAGCCTTAAAGTAGGGGACTTTAAGGATATTTTCCTAAGGCATGTCAGTTCTCTTTTTTTGTAACCAGCTTTGTTGCCTGGGTATTTACAATTTCTCCCCATCCTTTCCAGCACCACAATTTTTGAACGTCTTTTCTGTGTAACGCTGAGCGAGAGTATGAGCCCGCACCTGGCAATCCTGCCGTGCAGATACACACAGCATCTCTGAACCGGGGTAATTTATTCCTGCCCTCCGTGGACCACATTAAGCAAGGAAGCTGTCTGATGATTGGGAAACAGTTGTAGCGACTGGATGTATCATACAGTTCAAAAGAAACTGAAATGCCAACATAATGGATAATTGTAACAATGTCTACCCATCAGGGGAAATACGTTCTGACAGGAGGCAGATGATCTTTGGAATGATATTATTCCATAGGAAGACAGAAATTCCCATTTTTAAAGAGAATAGCTAATAAGAATGTATAAGAAATATGTGCTTTCACTACAGCATGATTCAAAATGGTCTGAAAGAAGAACAAAAAACACAAACCCTACAGCAGGGGAAATTTATATATTTTTTTGGCAAATAGGACCATGCTTGTACCATTTTGGTGGAATATGAAAATAGACAAGAATGTTTTTAAAAGTTAAATGTTTGGGGTTTTTTTTAATGGAAAAGCTATGTTTTCATCAAGCCCACAGAAATATTTTTGGAATCTGCTTAAATTAATCTAGATTTTTAAAAATTTAGATTTCTGCTTGACCTAAACTTGATTTTCTCACTATTTTTGTTCTACTTTCTTTTTTGTGTTTTGATTTTTTTTGGTTTTTTTTTTGGGGGGGGGGGGGGGGGGCTTTTTGTTTGTTTGTTTTGGGGTTGTTTGGTTGGTTGGTTTAGACATTGGTATTTATTTATTATTTTATTATTTGTTTACACAGTTGTAGGAGGTTTTTTTGTTTTGTTTTCATAACCAAGGTTTTAGCAATTATAGCTCCATAAATAGTAAATCTTAGAAAAAATGAGATATTAAAAAATAATTGAAGAAGTCCTCATCTCTCTCCAAACAGCATCATTATGCCACCCTACTTCTGGCTTATTTTGATATTATAATTGTTAACAGTCATTCCAAAAAGAATAATTTCAGTTTTAAGGTGCTCTTTTGCCCCAGTGTCATAGAGTTGATACCGGGTCTGTTGTCAACATAAAGGAGAGAAAATTATCAGTCTGTCAGTGTGTGAGCCTGTGCAGCTCTGCTTTGTGCAACTTCTCAGACAGTAACATCAGTTGATCGTCACACACAAAATTTTCCTGGCATAAACTAGTCTGAGCTAACTTATTATATTTTCTATTCTTCTCTTCTGCTCTTCTTAGTGTAGGTTTTTTTTCATTTAGTACATCAATATTGAATTATTTATCTTCTAAAAAGTAGTTTAAAGAATTTAAAATAATACTTACATTTTGGCCTTTAATTCTTACTCCTTTTTCATTACCTGCAATATTTTGCCTAAGGCTTCTGATTATAGTAGAATAAAAGTCTCTAAAATAATTATTTTATACAAGAGAAAAAAAGAATCTGAGCATTTCTGATCTGACAGCTTTTTAAATTTCTCACTGTTTTCAATACATGCTTTTGCTATTGGTAAGCAGCAGCTGCTTTTGACTGAATCTCAGTTAGAAGCCAGTGTCTCCAAGCAATCGCCCTGCATATGGTGCAAGACTAGCTGGAGTTTTTTTCTTCTTTCAAAAAAAAAGCATCCATGAAATTTCAGTCTAAAATTAAATTTATTTTAGACATAGAATGATAACAATTAGGAGAAAAGTTTCATTTTATGAATAGGGTATCATTAATTGTGAGAAGATAGGTTCTGGAAGCTTAATGGTAATCACAGTAAAGAAAGAATTTCACAAGAATATTTTCCCACTTCATCCCATGTACAAACGGCAAGACAGGCAGAGACCACAAAAAGGGTATCCTTTGCCAAAACCAGAACTTTTTTTCCTATTGAAATGTACATCAGCTTTCAATGTTACACTTAATAATGTGTGTGTACAGAGTAAATGAAAACGATGCAGCTAAACAATGCAAATATGACCCAAACTTAAAATCTTATAAAAATGTAATATGCGGGTTGGTTTGGACCACCCATATGTGAGACATAAAACAAAAGAAAAAACAGATCTAAATATCTTTGCACTAAGAATATCTAAGATTAAATGTCATTCAGCACATGATTTTCAAAAAGGAAACATTGGATCATTGTTGTTACTATTTAAAAACTACACAAAAATTAACATTAAAGACAAAGTAATAAATGCTATGGAATTCTACTTAAGCTCCTACTGGATTTTATAAGTTCTGAAAGTTAAATATTAGCTTTCCAGGCAGGTTTTCCAGGTTCTCATGACTCTAATTCATATTTGCTTTAATACCTTGGTTTGTGGTTTACCATACTCATTAATGCCAACTCCTTACAACTGTTTTCCAAAATGTTTTCATATGAGGATATGAAAGCTTTCAATTCTACAATTTCTAGGAAAAATATACTTAAAAGGTAACAAGGCTGATAAACACAGTTACCCATACAAATAATGTATAACATCAAAATGATTCTGAGGGAATGTATAGAGTGATAAATCTCAGAGAATATTTCAATAAATAAAGAATAACATGACTGAATTTAAAAATATTCTTCATGATCTTCTCTGTAACTGCAATCTCTCCAACTCTGACTGTATATCAGAAAATTGCAGCAAGGATATCCTGAGTAAAATCACTTTTTAAAAAGATGCTATGGGTTAGGTTCAAAATTTCTTATAGCCCCTATCTATTTCCAGAAGTCAGGATACTTTTTTATCATTTTTTTAAAAAAAAGTTTAATTTGCACAATATTGGAATCAATTAGGTTTTCTGATTTCTGTGGGATATCTGGAAAAAAGAAACTCAGCAGAAATGGAAGAGGGAACTTAGAAGTGAATATTTTCAAAAAGGTATTCTGGAATGAATATAAATATGCTCTTATCCTAAATCTTGTCCTAAAGCAGGCTGGCTACAACAATATAAAAGTTAATGCAGAGATGATTTTGCTTCCTGTCTCCACTCTTTAAGAGTTCCTGTAAAACATTTCCATGCATTCTTGTATTTTTGTGTCAGTGTTCTGACATTAACTTGATCAGATATCTGTCATGTTTAGATCTTGGTTTTCTTCTTCTCTGACTCAATGCATATTTGTATTTCTCCAAGATATTCTGCTCTATTTGAAATCACTCTTTGAGTCTAAAGAGAAATCTGTGTAAGCCAGAACAGATTCAGAATAAAGTGCTAAATTCCCTTTCCCAGCTGATGACTGGCCTTTACTGATGACACAGATTTTGACTTCATGTACATTAGTTTTGTACACAAAAGAAGATCAGATTTGCTTTTACAAGAAATATTATGTGATCCAGAAAAAAGATTAAATATCAGTATTGTGCAGAAATTAGCATAAGCATAGAAATACAAATACTTCAAATAGTGTTTTTCCTATGAAACTTGCAAAAAATATAATGTTTTGTGAGGAAAGCAGTTTACACAGGAGATTCTTTTTTCATGATCTTAGTTTTCAATCAAATGAAAAATGAGTTGGAGGAATATACTTTATAAAACTCCTGAAGTGAACAAAATTCTTTATTCCTCTTTAGAAAAGGGGTAAAGGCACACACTTCCAGTATTTTTACAGCTTTTTTCTCACAGATCTCTTTGTGAGTCAAGTCTAATACTTTCACACAGCACAGGAAAGTGCTAGTCAGCATACTCTGTATTGTAAATAACTTAAAATGAGAAGTGAATCAAATGGGATTATTTTTCACTAACTTCTATAAGCATTCAATTGGTCGTGAATACTAGAAATCAGAGAGACCAAATGTATGTTTTCTGGTTCAGTGACTTCACTTTACAGAATGACTTCCATATCAAAAGGGGAAGTGGTCAAGTTGACTCAGAGAATACTGTGGGAAATAAAGTTGAAAAGAAGCAATTCTTTTGTCAGCTGGACTTCTGAACAAGTAAGTAAAGTAAAGACAGTGATTTTTTTCCTATGTTTGTGTGCTAATCTTGATGAGACTGACCTTGACATGAGCTCAGCTGGTTAGTGTCTGGTGCCAACAGCGCCAGCGTTGTGGGTTCAGTCCTGTATGGGCCATTCACTCAAGAGCTGGACTTGGTGATCCTTGTGGGGTCCTTCCAACAGAATATTCCGTGGTTCTGTGATCAACCCAGAAACAGTAGTGACTGCTTCACTGTCAGATTTTTAATTACTTAGCAGTGGAGACATGGGGCTAGACTTAGACTTTCATCCCAGTCATAAAGCAAAGGGATCCATTGTAGAGGCAGTCCCAAGAAGAGTTTTGGAAATTAATCATGCGAATCTACTTCTGAGTTCTGGGAAACAGTGCTTTGTAGCTGGGTTATAGTGCCAATAAATTATTTTCTCCACTTTTTCCTTCTCTCAGTTGGACGATGTGGTCAGCAAGCAGTAAGAGTGGAACTACACCTCTCTTAACTCCCTCTCATCTTCCTTCTCTCCCCACCCATATTTAATGACTGTACTCCAAGAAGTTGTCACAAGAGTAGAAAGGAAATTCTTCCATTTTATGATCCCCTTTAAAAAGATGCTTAATTAAATTCACAGCCCAGCCTCTGTGAGGCCTCTTTCAATTCTAATATTGACAAGGAGGTGAAAAAATATCTTTGTTCCACACGTTTTAACCTTTTATTCCTTCCTGGTGCCAAAATGCAAAGTTTAAAATGGTGTGCAGTGGCATGCAGCTGTGAAAACAGAATGATTCTGGACATGATTACATTGAAAACCAAATTTGTTATCTACTCTCAGAGGTGAATATTCAGTGCATTTTTTTCCCTTATCCACTTAACCTCTGAAATGTAATACATTTACAGAAAAAAATTCCAATCATTTAGCATCTACTGCCTCTATTCCTTTGTGTGCTTTTCCACATCCCCAGTGATCAATGCTAAGTATTTTATCAGATTCAAGACTGTAATAAACAGTGGAAATAGAGTGGGTTCATCTTATCTTATCCTAGTCTCATTTACACTGAGTAGGATAAGTTGAGCTGTGCCTAATGTAATGAAACTATCCTCATCAAAATATTTAGACTTTAATTTTTGAGTCATTACAAGGCTATTCTGTGCAGTTCTGAGACAAAATCAATTTGGCAGGAGTTTTTGCATCATGCTTTTCTATCACGGTGTCTAGGTGGGAAATACAATATGCATCTGAGCATTGTAGTCCAGCCTGTAATTGTTATTCTGTAATTTTGTTGCCTATGTTTGTACATATATTTTCATCAAAACACCCTGAAGAAGTATGTTCGTTTTTGTCATTTTTTCATGGGTTAGTAGAACCAAAAAAAATGGAAACCACATACCTGAGAAAGACATTTAAATATCCCTAAGATAAACAAGTTCGATTTTAAAATTATAATTCAATGTTCAAAACAGATGATGACTAAACACTTTTACTAATTGCATAACTATGTATCATTTAAATAATCATATAAATACAGTTGATTAAGAATGACTGATCTTTAAGAAAGCAATCAAAGTAACACAACCAAAACAACACTGAAAGAAAGGAGGCAAAATGTTGCATTGCCACAAGGAGCTTCCAAATGTGCTTACGTGTGTGGATTTAAGCACTGCAAATCTAAATGTAAGAATAAGCACGTAAATAATTCCTGCTGATTGCAGCAGAAGTGCCCATCTAGGGAAGGCAAATGGATTCTACCTTACGTCAGCTGTTCAAATCAGCGGTGACAAGCTTTGCTTATACCAGTTCCAACAATAAAGCACCTTTACACTGAGCTCAGCCCCCAGGAATTCCCTCCAAACCACACAGTGGAAAGTTTTATATCTCCTTTATATCCACACAAGTCCCCTGGTGTCTTACAGAGGTAAAGATGTAAATGTCCCTGAATAATTGAATTTATTTTGAATGGAAAGTAAAGTCTGCATAAGGAAGAAGACATGTGTAACCAGGACAGAACTACTCAATGCTTCCCTCAGTCTACTATAGTCTTCCTCTTGGTAAGATACTTATTTAGAGAGTGGAAAAGGTACAGACCTGAGTCTACAAGAAATAATTTCATAAAGGTATTTCAGGTACCAGGACTTTGCAGCCTTTTCAATATGATTTTTTAAGGGTTTTTTTAACCATTATAATAATAATATATAAAACATTATAAATGTTCCACCAGAACCATGAATGCATGCTGTCTTTAAACAATGACCTTTGAAAATAGTTCATGGTTTGCACCTCAAAAGAAAGGATAATAAATATATAAGTGGATGAAGTGAACACCAAACAGAAGCTACATTAATTTTTAAATTTTTTTGTATCAAAACAGAGCTTCAACACTAATGTTAAAGCAATAGGGGAGAGAAGGGAATGAATTATTTCCATCTTCCAGAAGTTGCTTAATTTCTTGAATTTCAGTCTGGGGACCCTTTATAACTCATATTTTTATATTAAAAATATAGAGAACTTGAGCATCTTCTCAAACTTGAGTCAAATTCTAGTACCATTAGAATATCAATACATTATCTGTCACTATCTTAAAAAGTCCAGAGTTTAACCCAAGTGTTATAGTCTTAAACCACCTTAGGATACTGATTTTTTTTTTAAACCTAATGTAAAAATAGCAACATGTTATAAAAGCTGACTAATTACAGATGACTTTGCTTTTCCTATAAATCTACTTGAATTTTCAAAAGCACGTGTATGAGGAAGGAGTTTATGGAAGTTATTAAGAACACTCTGCCAAAGTCCAGCAGCACAACCCTGCAGCTAAAATTAGGAATTCTGTCTGCATGTCAATGCTGAAAGTCTCGTTCAGGTTTTTCCATATCCTGTCTGCTTAAGGTAGCTCATGAACACTGTGACAGTTTCCTCTCAGCTTCTTTTTCAGTAGCTGAACTTTGAGCCTGTGATTTTTCCCAGAAGTGACGTATGGGGCACTAAGTTCCTGCATAGGTGCCACCATCTCTTTCCCCAGTGTACCAGAACTTTTACTGCTGTCACTTGTGGCCCTTTAGATTTGGAGAGATGTGCTGAGTGCCTGGACACAGACATGGTTAAGCAAACAATACACCATGTGTGGTCCTACTGGTCTCTCACAAGAAGATAAGAATTTTTTTTAAGTGAAACTATATATGTGTATATATATATGTATTTTGAATACTTGACTTTGATATTTTTAGAATTCTCCTTTCTTAATATCTTATCCTTTCAAAAGAAAATGGCACCATTACACTACAGAACAAAATTACAAAATTATACTGGCAATAATGATGTAGTACATGAGTAAATATGGTAATAACACAAATACTTTCTTTTTGTGTGGAATATACTCAGATAAATTACTGGTTTTGTTCTCAGAAACACGTATCTTCCAAACAATTTCTTTATCTAAATTCTTCATAATTACATTTAATGACTCTATTCTTTTATCACAGTGCAAGATTTAAATAATAAAAGAATCCTAATAGACTGTAATTATTGTAATTTATCTGCAGATATTAAAAAACATTTTTGAGAGGAAAGCATGTTTTAGTTACTGGTAATACAGTGTAATATAGCTGCTGAGCTGTATTCATATTCCTCCTCCCTAATTAGGATTATAGTGTTCAAGAGTTTCTTCTTAACTTCAGCAGCTAAAGATTTAGGATGAGAGCAACGTGCCCACAATGTGTAGCACAAGCTCTAGTGTTGCTACAATCCCCCTGCCTGATCTTGGGCTCTGTTTAGCTAACTTTGAGATTCTGAGGTACAGAACTAAAGAACAAAAGATTTAAAACACTCCAGAAAGCAAATCCTTACTTGGCTTGTCAAACTATACATACTTGTTTTACAATTTATCACAGCTGGTATTCCTGACCTGACTTCAGGCATTAGAAATCAAGAGCAGCCGTTTTCTTACCTTAGCATGCTAGCCCGTAGTGATATTTTGATGTTTCCTTTGAAATCGTACCTTATCCAGAAATAATAAGTATCAATGTGTCCTTTCTCCTTAACATTTTAAATGCTGAACGTTTGTGGTTTTTTTCATCTCAGGTAACTTAATTTTCTATCCACAATAACTCTGTCCTCTAAACGCCAGTGGTTTTAAATAAATTAAAATTAACATAAATACATATTATATGTTACCGATACAAATGTTAACCTAAGAAAAATGTGTTACAGGACGTTTGAAAACAAAATTTTATAAGACACAGCCTCAATGAGTTTTCAAACATTTTAAGCCTTGTGAACAGTTTCTTCTATTGGTTGAGGGCTTAAAAACCCAAGTGGTAATTTGAACTGTGTCAGGGGCAATACAGTTAATTATTTCAGTCAAGAATGTCTGCGGGAAAATTAACTGCCAGAGTAGCAAAAGGGGCTGCTGGCAATGAGTGGTGCAGGTTTGTTTGCATCAGAACCAGTCCTCAAAGGTGGCCACTGACATGTGACCTATAAACACTGACAGGCACTAGAACCTGTTCTTGAACAAGAGTCTGAACTAACAGCTCAGTAAGATTTTTCATTAAAAATTAAGATAACATAAAAATACTGACTCTCTCTGTCCCTAAAGGAACCTCAGTATGAGGCCTGAATCTATAATTCAGACATTAGAATATAATCACAAAAGTGCATATTTTATATATATTATATATGTATATAATAGTATATATTTGATGTATAAAATATATAGAGAAGATTAATAATACATCATAATGTCATATAATCACACTTTTCAGAAATTATTGACACCTTGGCTTGGTATTTGAATGAGTCTCCAGAGTCGATATTTGCTTACAATTCACTGTTCACTCTAATCCAACAATTTATTATTAGGTAAGCAAATGCAAAATTTTTTTTTCTATTTAATACATAAGCCATGTTCCTTAAGATCTGTCAATTACCTACTACAGTATTTCTTTAAGTTCAAATATTTCAGGACTTGGTTATCTGAGATAAAAGTCCAAAATCCTCTTAAAATCTGAGGCATTGTCAATGAATCACATCCCATACATAGGAATGTTTCACTTCTAGAAATTCAAAGCATAACGACAACAAAACACAATATTGTTTGGTACAGTCTAATTTTAGACTGGGTGGTGTTACGAAAATAGAAGTGGCAATACAAATAGTAGCACATGTGTACAAAGCTAATTTATGACCAGAATTTTCACTGTTCCAAACTTGTATAAAGGAAGTATTTTAACTCTGTTTAGTGATTTCTTTTTAAATAGCAAGTTAATTCCATTTAATTTTCATAAATAAGGAACACAATCTTTATCTCTGCTATGGCAAATTTCATTCTAATAGACATAATGAGGATCTATGTGATTCAACTAGGTTATATCACTTTAACTATGTACCAGCAGGTACAAACTCTTCACCATTAGTAACTTAGAAGTGGCTCCATCTCTTCGATTTCTCGCTGATATCTACTGTAAGCAGATTTGTAACACAAATGAGAGAGGGTAAAGAAAGGCTTCCTCCTTAGCAAGCTTGATTTTTCAACTCTCCCATTCACAGTCCTGTGGTCTGAAGATGAGACATCAAATTGATGTAGAAATACTCTACAGATAAAACCATCTTAAACTTTACCAGCTTCCCTCAAAAAGGAAAAAAATCCTCTAATTTCATTTTTCTCATGATGTATTTCCTCCTTCATGCAAACCCTTCATTTGGTACCCTAAGATTCAGGAACCTGCTGTTACTCCAGCAATTACTGACTTCAGAGCTTTTCATTTCCAGACAAGAAAGCTGCTGAGAAAAAATTTCCTAAAATGGGTGGCATGGGGATTAAAATAAATTATCATGATGGAATTTGTACTTTTCTGTAGATTATCAGTATTCCTAAATGAGCATTAGCATAAAGAGTTGATGTGAAACCTTTCCACAAAATAATTTAGGCCTGTAATAAATATTCAACACACTGGGCTTTAAAATGGTTCCATCTCAGGGGAACAAGCTGGCTCTTACTTTAGCATCAATACACCAGTTGGCAGCCATAAAGTGAAAATGATACTTCACTTCAAAAGTTGTTTCTTCCTTAGAGAAAAATGGAGTTCCTGAAGGGAGAAAAGAGTTGAGAAGTTACTAAGAATCCTCCATAGAAGTAACAAGTTTACTATTTTCTTTCCATTCTTGCTGTACTACCATTTTCCAATCTTCATAATCTCTTTCATCTTAAGCCACAACTTCTTCAAAGTTCTCGTCTAAGTGAGGCCCCATGAATTTGTGGATAAAGCAACCTCATTTAGCTTTACAGTTTTATAAAAAAATAATAATAATAATAAAAAAAAAAAAAAGAAAAA
>VZTJ01000827.1:1346384-1395552 GCA_013397795.1 Orthonyx spaldingii
TGGTAGTTTAATGCTGCCTTCCATAATCTTCCAATGTTTCTTCCAACCACAATGTCATGCCAAGAGACATTTGTATGCATTCCACAGGACAGAATAGCAATGTGTTCATGGCAACACTCACTGTTTTCTGAAAATTAATTAGAAAGTGAAATGGCAGTCAAGGTGTTACTTTTGCTCCATTATATGCTTTTCTCATGGATGGTGGCTGTAAATGAAACAAGGAAGGCAGCTATGAAGTGGAAATGGTAATAATTTCCTTCGTACAAAGGAACCCATGATGCTTTTGGTACTCAAAGATCTCATTTTGTAGAAATCAGTCTGGAAGAAATTTTATAGAAAAAAATTGTTGATCAATAAGATACTCGTTAAGAATTAATTGAAAACATTACAGAGGATTAGAACACGTGCAGACAGCTCCTCACATAAGTCAATCTGCTTTAAAGTCCAAAGATATTTTTAGATCTATCTTACTTGAAATTGCAAAGTTCATTTTTTTCTTACAAGTTGGTATACTTATTCCTATGACTTCCTGTACCAAGACAATTTCAAAAGCAAACTAAAATTTCCACATTGGAAAAAAAGACACTCATGAATCACTTCAACGTTGTTCAAAACCACTTCTTTTAAAAATAAATTTTTACAGTTTAGAAAACAACAATTTGAACTTTAAGGGATGATCAGGAACCTTAGTGCTTGGTGAGAAACTCTTCTCTTACAAGGAAGGAAAGATGAACTAAGAAGTTACAGACATTCCTTACATTTGCAACTCGGGATGTGGGGAAAAATGTAGCTGAGCATCAGTTGTTTAATTGCTAGCAGCAACCACTAGACATGGAAAAGACAGGAAGGGAGGCTACCCATCTCTGAGTTTATTTGTAGTGGAAACAATAATTAATACTACAAACACAAACAGAAAAGCTGCTACAACAGTCCATTGTTGATTTATAGCAAATAATAATAAATAATCTGAAGATGCTCCTCAAAACAAATGAGTATCCCTGGTGAAACAACTTTGTGTGACAAGTTTAAGTGTGAATGATACACTTGTCTGAGCTATAAGAAGTCAGCAGTGAAATGGAAAACCTCTTTTGACCTCCGTTATTATCACCCAACATCTTCCTACTGATGTTCATGAAAACAAAACTGTTTAATACACTTAATTATGTAAAACTGATAAATAAAACATGGAGTTACTATGCTTTGAATATGTTCTGAAGTGGTATTGCCTCCTTAAGATAAGCAATATTTCCCCAACCACATTTAATTGTCTTCTTTCAGTCTTATAGTTCAAGGATTTAGGGCTGTTTGCACTGTAAATAGAGCAATCACCAGTCTGTCATGGTGTCAATGGCAGGGAATGCTTTAATTCCAAAGAAATGGAAGTCAAGATTAAGATTATGACCTAAGATTCATGCAGTTTGGAAAAAGACCTTTATTATGAGGAGTACAGGAACACGCAGAAAAAAAATATTGACTTTGTAAGATATCACACAGTGAGTTATATATAATTGGACTTGCTGATATGTATTTATTGTTTTCTTAAAATTGAGTTTGAGGGATTCACAAATTTAGAGTTATATTGCTGTACATAATCTTTTCATATACATACTTCTAGACAAAAGAATCAAATGTATGTTATAAATCTACAGATTGTCATCTATAAGTCTGGACTGCATTATTCCTATGGGAGGCATGATGTTTCTATACCTTCCTAAACTATAAAATTTAAGAATAATTCTTTTAATTACTATATTCTTCTTAAAATCAGATTTCCATTTATCAAATTTTTGGTTTACCAACACACATTTCTGACGAAAAATAAAATATATGTTACAGGTCTTTTTGCATGACTTTCCCTATCTTTTATTCTTAATGTTAATTAGTGTTCTAATATAAATTTTGTTATTGATCCTTGCTGTCATGTCCCCTGTTTTATTACTAATGACTATATATCCAATTTGTAAGGTTGATACAAATCCTAGATGACTGTAGAAAGGTTTTAGAAGTACTATGCAAGCATAAAAAATGAATGTTTAAACTAGAAATTATAAGTTACAAATTTAAAATTTACATGGAGATTTTTTAAAAGTAGAAGTATTTCACGAACATTGAAAATTAGATTAATTAAACCAAACTCTTCATTTGGCAGAGGAGATGAAGATGTCCATTTCTGGTATTAGCAATTCTGCTGTTATGTCATGTAAATCACCACAAATATATTTTCTTAACTTTAGTTGATTACTAGCATAAAATAACTGTCTTTAAGCTAAAAAAGAAGATACTGAACAAAATTCACCATTTTGTTGATGACAGAACTGCCATCTTTCTAGTTTCATTGGTTTGTGTTCTTATCAAATGTGATAACACAGGTCTTTTGAAGAAAACAGATTTATTGATTAAGTTCTCACAGGTTGCATATCGTGGTATTTTGGATGAAACAGGAATGATAAGAAATTCACACTACTTAAATGAGAAAATAAATATGCCATATATTTGCTTAATAATCTGATTATCTCCAAATAGCAAAATCTTCAAACACAGCCTAAAGGGATAAATCCCTGTCTAATAATAATAAGAAAAAATATTCTTATATTTTAAATTGCTTTCACTGACAAGTATTTCATTACTTATCTGCACATATTGAAAGACCAGAATTATTTTTTATTGTACATTTTTTAGTTGTACACCCTTTATAACAATTTAAATCAACAAGAAGCAAGATTTGCAGTCTTCCTCACTGGGATAGACCTTTCCCAAGATTCAATGTCACAATTAAATCAGTGCAGCATAACTTCAGATTTACGTGCAGAATTGTCATCTGGGATATTAATTTTCAAAGAGTTTTCTGCATATGGGTTAACCAAAAAATAAAGTGTCCATAGTATTCCTACTGATTAGCAGCTCTTGGAAATAACAAAAAAAGACACATTGAGAAAATTAGGGCGTTTGATCTGTTTTATGAAGACAGTTGGGTGTAAAGGCCTGACGTAAATTTTGTGAACTTTAACAAGAGTCTGAGTCAATGCAAAAGGACTTTAGATTTCATTCCTCATATTTTAATACAATATCTACTGGTTGACAGACTGGTTATGAGAATTTAATTTTAACTTTTACCTTTTCAGAACTTTCTTATACTTCAGATTGAAGTGAAATTTATAACACATTGGTGATGTTGATTTTAAGGTTCTTAAAGCCCCTGAAAATGAGAGATTTAAGCACATGCTAAGTAAATCCATGTGGGTATTAGTGATACCATTAAAATGCTAGGTTCATTATCTAAATGTCATGCTGGACATGGAGACTGTTCAGATGATTGAGTAAGAGATAATTAAGGGATTTTTAATATAATTAATAAGTAAGAGGTTCCGACCCTGTTATGGATAAATAAGAATTGTTTAATGATAACTGAAGATGTACTTTTAGCTAAGAGTATTGCAAGAATTTGAAAAGTACACTGTCCTTCTCCTTTGGCATTGCTGTTTCACTGTTTTATCATTTATCTTTTTTAGAAAACATAAATACCTTTTTGCTAAAATTTATTATTAATTTAGGCAAGAAACTTCTGAAATAATTCATTGTGAATTTTGTTGTTAGGCATTTACTGCTCCTCTAGGAAAATATTGAGGCAATTTAAGTTTAAAATTCACTAACCATCTACTGTAGTCACTTTCTTGGGTGTCATAGAAATGAACTTCTGAATTGCACTCAGAATATTAATGCTTAAAGGAAAAAAAATGTTCTATGTCATTGCTACTATTATAGCTGGCAAGTACATATTTGAAATTACTTAAATTATTTACAGGTTATTTTGGGGTTTTTTTAATAGAAATACTGTCATCTTAGTGAATAGATTTAATAAATATATCCCCTGATGAATATTTACAAATATATATAGAGAAAGTTATTCTTGACTCAAGAGATACATCCAGCTCCCATTCAGCAATGTATCTCTTGATAGTGGATTTGAAAGGAATTTAGGCAACTAAAGACCCAAACAGGCAGAACAAAATCAGCAGGTTCTGTCCATACATCCTTTATTCTTATTGCCACCCTTGTTATCAGTGGAGGACCTATATGTACTATGCACCGTGACTGCCAGTTCTTCTTGCAGGTGTTCTTAGCAGCCTGCAGGATTCCTAACAGCTTGCACAGCTTCGAAAATTTGGCCTAGTCATGGATTTGTTGAAAAGAACATGCATTAAGATAGAATCTGGTTTAAAACCTGCAGTGTTATTTGGAGTTCTATGAGATTATTTTGAGTAGAAAAGTCATGTGGGAATGATAGGTACTTTAATTTGACCAGAAATTGTTTTAAAATGGCAGGTAAAGATGTTACCGATACCTTCCAGGATAATTGCTTTTTTATATTCCTGTGTTCAGGCTGTTATCTAAGCAAATATATTAAACAGAAACCCATTAATATTGAAAATGCAAAACATCAAAAACAATTTCATACATAAGGCTTCTGTCTATTGGCTGACATTATACTGACCTCTCCTTTTAAAGCAATAAAATAGCTTTTTCTGCACCTAAAGTAATTTAAAGTCGGCTAACTGAAAAGTCTATGAAGAACAACTCTGGCAGCCTTCATATGCAGCTGCTTGGCTCAAACAGATTCATTACTGAATAAGAAAAACAACTTTTATAACTGGAAATTTGAACACTAAAATTTAAATGTTGAAATTGTGCCATGTTTGGTTCAGTTTAGTTAAATTAAAAATAAACATAGTTAGGAATTTGGGGTTGAAAAAGGCAGGTTAAAAATATTTAGATTAAAACTACATTTAAATATCATCATAGCAGGGGATCATGATCATGAAATTTGTGGAATTTAAGATACTACTTAATCTGAATGAAAAATACTATTTGGGTATGGACCATTCATGCTTAACCACACACACTGATTCTTTCAATGGCAGCCAACATCCTCAGTTCTTTGGTTTTTTATGAGTTTTTATGGATTGCATATGTTTTTATA
This sequence comes from Orthonyx spaldingii, assembly GCA_013397795.1. Classification (NCBI taxonomy): domain Eukaryota; kingdom Metazoa; phylum Chordata; class Aves; order Passeriformes; family Orthonychidae; genus Orthonyx; species Orthonyx spaldingii. Next base: position 1,351,363 of record VZTJ01000827.1, read on the forward strand.
AAATTTTGTTCTACTAATTTTGTGTCTCTTTTTCTCTAATATTTATTATTTTAACAACAAATATGTTGAGCAGATATTGTTTATGCTTCTTTATACACTAGTGGTCATTTTCATATACTACTCTAAAAAAATTATGTACTAAGCAAAATAGAACAGCAAGAACTAAAGCAATCACTGAGGTTTAAAAAGAAAATAATTCAGTGGGACAGGAATTCATTTTGAGGATCAAGCTCATAAATTAAGGGCATCAATAAGCAGCTTATAGGTACAGAGACACCACAGGTTGAAATATAGAGAAAACAGAATATCAATTGATTAACTATGTCACTGGTTAAAATTAAAAAAAAAACAAACTATATAAAAATAGTATATTTTCTACTATTCTATACATTTTTACAGTTCACAGCCCCTTGATTCTGTTAAGAAATGTATTAATTAAATAGACTCAGTTTCTAGATTATTAAACACACATTTTTTTACTCTTTTAAGTGTGCCTTTATTAAGCATGGAAAAATTAAAGTACAGTGTCTTAATGATGCATCATAATTTCAAGAATATTAATTTCCTTTTAAAGAAGTTAATTGCTAGGAAAATTTAAAGTTCATACTCAAAATATAAAATCCTGAATGTTACAAACTAGTTAGATTCTATCTCAACTAACCTACCGCTCCCTAGAAGTAGTAGGGATGCTACTTTTAATTTTATACTGATGTCATGACACATCAGTTCTAGAGGAAAGCAAGCAATAAATATTCTGCTACTAAAAGCCACAGGGTTTGTTTGTTTTACTTTGGGTTTGGTTATAGTTGGTTTTTGGTTTTGTTTTTTCTTTCCTAATAAGAACAGATGGATTTTCCTTTTAATTGAGAAAACTATGGAAGACATATATCCTCTTTTAGGCAGATCTGAACCAGATTTTGTGCTATACACCCAAAATCATATTTTTGCTTCAGATTCTCAGTAAACTGAAGAAAGGGGCTTCAGGCAAGAATTCAGGATCTTAGGAGTTAAGAGCAAACAGCTTTATTCTAAGAACCAGCTTTTTAAATAAGTTTCATACTCTATCATTTTTTGAAGGAAACAGTTGATTACCTTCTGTTGACATTAAAGCCATAAGGTAAAGTGATATCTTTTAAAAGAACAAGTTTTTTCTACTTTTTTGTTTGTTTGTTTGTTTTAAGGTGGAGGTGTGTATGTATATGAATATATTCTGATCATGTTAAAAATGGTATTTTTGCTGATGCAGTTTTCCTAATCTCAGATTGCCAGACAAGATTCCCTTTGATGCGATTTTTTTGACATGAAATTGTGCGGAAAATGAAAGAACTGAGAAACCATTCCATTAGCCCTAAACTCACGTCCCTAATGAAGGCAGCCAGCATTGCTACAGACACTTTGCAGGTTGTAAACTGAGGACAACCCTTCACCAAGAGCAGAGATACAGCAGTAGTATAGACAGTGAAACATTGCCTGGGGTACAGAACAGAGCCGTGGGGTGTCGTCCTGGCTGTCCCCTGGGAGCAGGAAGCCCCTTGCAGCAGCCCTGGGTTCTTGTCAGGGCTCCACAGATGGGCTGGAGCAACATCTGCAGTGAAGCTCCCCAGCTACAGCACGGCTGTAGAGACAGAGGGGAAGAAACCGAACAAAGCCATTTAGCTGATTAGCAAGGAGAGCTCAGCAGTTTTTGACAGCTAGCATGTGTCTTATCCTGCTAAAACATGTTGTTCTGTAAATCCTCAAACCTAGTTTCTATTGTTTTAAAAGAGCTCTTACTGCCTATGATAGTTCTGGTGCTGGTACTGACACATTATATGTGACAAATGGTGTAAGGAAGAGTTCAAAAGGCCAGAAACATTGTCCTGTCACAATAATAAAAGGACAATCTTCTTTCTTGGATCAAGAATATCCTCGTTGAGGGGAAACTTATTTTGTGGTACACACAGCACTAAACTATTATGTAATTGGCATCATTTACTCTATATTTATGGCATTATGAGTTTACTGTATTTGGGTTTGCTCAAATAATTTTACATATCTTGGAAAAATTGTCTTTTATATGAACATTTAATCTAACCACAGCTGCAGCAATATAAATTACACTTAAGACTATGCTGATTGATTATAATCAGTTGTAATCACGTCTTATAATTACATTGCATTCTGGAAGCAAGGGACTTTTAAGCCTACTCAGCACCCTGCTACATAAAGAAGATTAGCTGTTACTTCTGACAATCTCAGCCAACACTGAAATATGCATATAAACACCAAGTTTTATAAATTTATTGTTCAAGAACCAAATGAATTTCTTGTTGTGTCGATAAAAGGCAAAATGGAAATAAAAAATCTACTATTTATTGAAAGCCACAGTTCTATAAAGTATCCTCATTAAAATATTTATAGTCTATTTAGTTTCAGTATACTAATAAATATAAGGAAAAATCCATTTTCTTGATATCCGTCTGATAATTATTTATTGGTTTACCACTGTTCAATCATCAACAGAATAGTGCAGGATGCATTGAAGGTACAACATGTAAAAGTCGCATCCAAGTACTGTGTATAAATCAGTGTTTCACTACGACAGTAAATTAAAACGATTTTATAGGTGTATGTAATACTCCAGTTTCATTCTGGCAGCTTAATAGGCCTCCTTTTCAAAGAAATCAACTATCTTATTTCACCCAAGCACAAGGCAGCTAAGTGCTTGTACTCATATGCCTGGTGCAGAGAGCAGGCAGGAGCCACCCGCTTGCCTGAGATCCAGTTGCTGGTTCCTCTAGGTCCACTTGGAAAAATGGAAGTCTTCTGTGTTTGCTTAATTTTGGGCCTAATGGTTCTGGTTGTCTCTCAGTTTCCTGCTCCAGTCTCGAAATTTGTGTTGTTCCATAATACAAGTCCTTCTCCCATGGGTACACTTTGACAGGTAGAGGTAGCAAGTTTACTTCAGCCTTCAGGGCTTGTCTGTTGCTGACTTCCCAGAAACCTTGGGAGCTATTCCATTTTGTAACTGTTAGATGGCAATGGCCAAGCCATGAGCAAAACCATAAACACCTGAGTAGTATTTCACTCATTTTCCAGAATAGTTTCACTAGACATTGTTTCATTTCCACTTTGCCTCTAATCATTTCATCTAAGTTGTGCTGTAGGTATCCAGTCTATAGGATTACAGTCAGTAACGTCATCTCTACTCCTGTTGCCCCTTACAGTAATAGTTCTAAGAAGCAAAAAAGTGAGGCCGTATGATAAGAATATAGATTATTTCAGCATTCTTTCAATCTTTTGCCTTTAGCAAATATGAGTGCTCATCACCACCCAAGTTAAAAGTTTAAAATTCTTTATTGCAAAGTCCCAAACAAACCATTGCTGCTACCACAAAAGTGATGTTTGTGTACAAACATGTAAAGATATTGTAAAGTCTGCATGATCCCATATGACTTTTGGGTGCAGTGCACAGTAAATTGAACAAGAACCTCCCACTAGATGTGAGCATCAGAAATACGCTGAGGCACGGCTGAGAATTGACATCACCCGTGAAGTCAGTTAAGGGCTCCTTTCTACCATCAGCCTAAAATAGACCAATATCTATTTAGAATAGCTAGATGAAAATAGCTGTGACAGCACAGTGTTGCTTGGGTTAACCTGTTTGTTTGATTTCTTGTCCCATTGGGAAGTATTGCTCATTGAACGCTCAGGCAGATTAAGTTAGTTTTCTCATATTTGAAGGGAGGTGTTGGACAGACATTTTCATGAGCTGATGATGAAGCACATGTTAAACGTTCTGTTATTACTGACAATCAACAACCTAATGGAAAGAAGGCAAACAGAACAAGGAATTGTAACTTTGCTGCAGGTTAGGTTAACTTTAGCTGTTCTGTGCATATTTTAACACTTTCATTCCAAGATTATAAATTACCTCTTGTAGATTCTCCTGCTACAAAGTGATATATTTTTCTCTGTAATCAAGACACTGTTTTGACAATCACTAGATGTTAATAGTATATAAATGAGCAAACACTAGACTCTTACCTCAGTATTCTTCAGGCAGAGGATTGTCCCACATTGTTATATGCTTTCAGCACTAACCAGACTCTTGGTATTTAATAAAGTGTCCATGTTAAATAGTTTAGAGAAACTCAGTAAATATATTTTTGCATGGATATTTTATTAGAATATTTCATTATATCTCTCCTGAGATTTTTACTGGAAAACATTCATTCCAGTTAATTTGGATGGAATAATGTCATAGGAATTGAAAAATATTAACAGGAACAGGATAATATAGACAAAATTATGCTCACTTGGGCAGTATCTGAATTGATAAAGATGGGTGCCCAGTAGGTCCCTCCATTGCCTGGAATGTTGTCCACTTGGGATTCCCACTCCAGATGCTTTCTGACCTGGTGTTGTCAATTCATTATGTTCCCAGATTAATCTGAACATGGAGGTGGTGGTGATGTATATCTCAAAGGTCTATTTTAATATCAAAATCTGAATCTGAAATCTTAAAAATACCCTTTTCAACCAATTATCCATCACCTCAGTAAATTACAGCCTTATATTTTTTTTATCTGTAATTTCTATCTTTGTCATTCACTTATAAGTCATATTTTGGCACCATTTAGGCAATAAAATTTTGGAGTAAAGACTGTAATTTCTATACACTTTGGTTTTACTGATATGTCCATCATGTCATTTAGATATAATTTTAATAAAATCTATTCATTTAAAATTATCACTATTTGCCTTGATCCACATTGTGTGCAATCTAAAATAAACAATTCAAGCAAAACCAGCATATCAGCATCTGTAAATGTTCTATGCTCAAACCTGTGCAGTACTTAAGTTTCTTTTATTTGTCTGGATACATGTTGTTTGTATCACACACAGTTTTACTTGAGACATATTTTATACCTTTAGTGCAATTGTCCTTCTTTGCAAATGTCTCTGCAAAGTTTTCTGATGTACCTTGGTCCATGATGTGAAACTCTCCTTGACATTATAGAGAATGTCTTAATCTTTAATTTTTTGTAAAGAACATTTGAATATACATTTCATATTTAATCAACTATCTTTGTTATTCAAATTACTTATGCAAATTAGCTGTTTGACAGACTCTGTGATCTAAGTTGCTTAAATTGTACGGCGTGTACGTAGTGGGTTAACGGTTTCAGGGGCTGCCAGTACACTCCTCGACATGCTGAGAACACCAGTAATTACAGTCCCTGGTGCTTTGCTTTCCTAAATCATGGCTGTGCAGAATGCTCTTCAGTTAAATCTGATGGGGCAAGTCATGATGATGGAAACAAGAGTCAAGAATTAGAAAACACCATTTACGGGACACAGCCGAGAAAAGAGAAAGCCCTGAAGGAAGAGAGAAAATGTATATGAATGAGAAATAATTGGAGATCAGATGAGAGACCTGGGACCAACTAGGTTTCCAGAGCCAAAAAAGAGAATTAAACACAGAAGGCCAAATTATGCATTAAGTTTTACCTTTATTTAGGGTTTATATCTGTACGGATAAGAGATAGAGATTTATCTCTTTTTTTCTTTCTTTTTTCTTTTTTATTGCTAGGGATCTGGTAGAAGACAGGACTCAAGAAGGACTCTGGTAGAAGAATTTCAGATTAGGCATCAATAAAAGAAAGGACAATTTTCCAGAGAACATCCTCTACCCAGGTTCATGCATGTGAATGAACTTTCAAAATACTGCAAAGCAGACTAGTCAGAATACGAAGACAGAATATGTGAATGTGCATATGCGTAGGTACACATTAGTGGTGGCTTTGGTTGTTGTATTTTTAAATGAATGATGGGACATTTAGAAACCACTTCAACATGCTCAATATCATAAATTATTATGTCTGAAGAAGGGGTGGCATTTTTAACTATATGATCCATAAACTGCTATAAAACTAGTTGAGCAGCATGATACCATAATGGGCCCAAATCCAGCTGGATGGGACCCAGCACTATGAAAACAAACTGACCGAGCAGTAAGAGTAAGTTCCAAAGGAAATGAAATGAGACTATGCTCCTCATTAAGCTAATAACAACAACAAAAAAGTCTGTCTGCCTGGAAGAAATGTGGATTCCAGTTGGAGCAATCCATAAATTAAGTTTTGTAATTCTTTTTGTGACTTCAATCCACATTGTTCTCTTTAATACAGAAATAAATAGCCTCTAATAAGGCCATCTTGCAAACATCAGTACTATCTGGCTCCAAGCTAGAATGATTCACTCAGAGAAGATGATTTAAATTAATGTATTTGTTATAGAGATTTAGTGTCACCAGCAGTCTGAGAGACTGAGAGCTCTGTGCACACTGTGGGTCAGCAGTGCTGTGACCCAAAGTGCCGGTTCCAGCGTGGATGCACGAGTCATGACCTGAGTGTAGGAAAGTGACTGCCCACAATGTGCCCTGGTCCCTGGCTGCCCCAGCAGGGAGCACACACCCCAGCATCCTTCCCAGGAATGGTGTGTAGCCTGGTACCAGCCGGATGGGCTGAGGGCCAAGGTGTAGACAAATATCACAACGTGTGGCACGCTGTGCACAACAGATGGGTTGAGCTGAAAGCTTCACTGGAAAGCAAACACAGCAGCACACATTTCAAACATCTGTACACCTCCCCTGTTCTTCTCTTGTGTTTACCATCCCCTGAGCTTCTCCCTTCTCTTGGAAATGTGGCCAGCTAACAGCTAGGTTTCTATTAAGTCTAGTTAACATTTGCATTTTATCTGATGTTTAAAGTTTAGACTAATTTTTCTGCAAACTTCAGATCTGAAGCTAAGAGTGCAAACAGTATTATGAGAAACTTCCGCCTTCCACAATCTAATTAAGCACATCAATTGTATGTGTTTGATTCTCCAGAGACCCTAGGTATCCAAATTAGCCTTGCTGCACAAGCATTGCTTCACTATTAGAATGACTGGGTTTTTCACCTCATGCTACTTCATTATTCAGCTGTTTAGCCAAATGTTACAAAATGAGGTCATTTGTCCTCCTCACAGCAAAAGGGAGAGGAAAGGTCATTAGCAGAAGTCCTGCTGTGGTGAGCAGTGGTCTTCTCTGGGAGAAGTGCTCTGATGGGCAGTAATTTTGTTCTATGCAGATCATTACATCAGCATACTATATATTTGGCACTGTGTGATTATTGCAATAGTTATTGTAAAATCTCATCTGAACAGGGAAAACACTAGGGAAGGGAAGAGACAGAGAAGTTTAAAAAACAGGTGAAGGCTTTACCAGAGAGTTCCTTGGTTATAAGTTTTGAATAAGCAACAACACAAAAAGAATAAAATTAAAGAATGTTATGCATTAGTATTGCAAATATTTTAAGTGATATATCCAAATATAAATAGTTGCCTGTGAAAAGGATAAAGGTACTTGCTTGTAACAGGTGGTATCTGATCTGATCAGGAGGTGACAGTATTCCAATACAAGAAATCTCACCTGACAATTTGAACTGATCACAGAGTTTCCAGATGAGAATAGATATAATACAGACATACATTAACAGCTGGGAAAGTGAATTATTTCATATGTGGGAGAAAGGAGAAAAGGAGCAAAAAATGATAAGTAAATGCTTGTATAAATAACAGTCTTCTGGTTGCTGATGAATTATCATGGTTGCATTATCAACACTGAAAATAAAGATACTGCAGCAGTGAAACATTAAACAGTGACAGACTGGCTGAGTGTTTTTTTTTTTTTTAGGGGATAAGGAAAACCATATTTTAGCAATGTAATGCTCTATCTACTGCTATGAACCTCTTTTGAACTCATTATGAAATGTTTGAGCAATGGATTATGGTAGGGAAGTGTATCAAAGAAAGCAGGAAAGCAGACTCAGAAACAGAAAAAGGAAAGAAAAACCCACTCTCCTTCTGCCATCTGCATCCCACCCCCATATATTCTTTCAAGTGAGACACTCAAGTCACAAATAGGGCTACAAACCACTGAGCAAAAACAAACCATGTTTTGCTAATATGTAATAATTGCTTTCTACTCAATGTTCATCAATTGTTCTGCTGATGCTTTTCCTATTGCACTGTGTATTATGAGAGGTAAATTTGCATCCTGCCCTATGTGCAGTATTCAAGGGTTGTATTTCGAATGAGACTGATACCTTTACTTTGACTTCAATACTTGATATATGATGGTGAAAGTGATAAAGAAGCTACTGAAATGATAATGATACACTAAAAATACCTATAAATGTCCACCTAACTCCTTCTGTATTTGTTACATTTCCAAATCTAGATAAAATGCTGTTTGAGAAAGTGAATCTCTCAATAAAAAATTCACACCTTTAATTTAAATATTCTTATATGGACATAATGTCCTGCTAGCCACATATATTTTCTGAAAAACACAGACATAATATTACATTTTGAAACTGAAAAAAAAATCTCAAAAGAAGAGACTTCTTCAAAATTTTTGAAAGTTCTATTTTAAAATGCTCTTGGGAAATACTTTCTTGGAATGCAAATACTTTGGAGACACAGGCAACATGAAATATTGTAATAAAGCAATACAACAATTTGGTTTACATAAGATGGAAATAATGCTTTTTAAAAAAAATTGTCTGCATGCAATTTTCCTCCTCTATTGTCTTTACACTTGTATATAAAACTGTGGTCTTCCCTTTTAGAGAAGGGAATAGAAAATTGCATAAAAAAATTCCCCAGCACAACAGTGAAATTCTTCCTAGTCTCACGCAGTTGTCCTGATGTCCTGTAAAGTGAAAGCTATGTTAGAGATCTAATGCATTATCTGATATATTTATATGTATTTGAATTAACACTTAATCCCTTTTTAAATTATTGTGAGCTGTCAACCTCCAAACAAAACCTCATTCACAAGCAATTGCAAGTCACTTTTAAAAGATACATATATATATTGTTCATATAAATGCATATTATTCATTGGTTGTCTATTGTTTAAAATAATAAAGAAGGAAAATACTTTTAATATTTTAATATTAAAATATTTTAATAACCTCCCTAGATTACAAATTTTGCAGAAAAGCTGGTAGTCAGTGCGTTTAGAAACCTACAGAAATGAAGAAGATGCTTAATTATCAAATTAAGTGTTTCTTTTTCACTGATCAAACTTGAAAACATCAGCCTTCACTAATGCCTCATTTTCCAATTTTGCAAAATAAATTAATTTCCTATGGTCTAGGAAATTGGAATAATTAAAATTGTTTATGTCACCAAGAGTTTGAGGTGTTCAGAATGATGGTGCTGGATGATTATTGTACACATAGGACAAAGTTATCTTTTTCAAGTATATTTTTATTGTAATTGTTGAGTAAATCCTTTGAGTAAAAACCCAGGTTATGTTATTTTGCTTTACGGTGGCTACAGTGCTTCTATGCCTTTGATAAGACAATGTAGTGGCACCATTAATATTGTTGTATACTACAAAATAAACCTGTTCCAGCACCTTAGATTTGTCTTTTAACAATTGTTCAGTCGTATTTCCTGTTCTTACCTCCATATCTTTGATTTGCACTGACTCTGTAATGGGTCAAAGTGATTTCTACTGGAGATATATCCTCTGAGACTTGCAGTACCTCAGCTGAATTCAGTGCATGACTTAGGAAGTTTTCCGAATGCATTTATGTGTATATATGTATGTGTAATGTAAATTATAGACAGATATGTGTGTGTGTGAATAAAGACAGACGTTGGCAGTGGTGAATTTCACTTCCTGTTGTCCTGCACGAGACACACGTGTATAAGGTAACAACGGCAAACTAGGCAAATAGTAAATAGCTAATTATGGAAAGTTCTCTATATCCTAAAACTCATAAAATGTTTTCTTTGTAAGAACACCACAATGCTGAGCACCACATTCATAAATAAACATTTGCACTAAAGGGCCAGGCTGGTGGCAGAACAGGATGGTGTTATTTGGGTTTTCAATTCTTGACTATTGAATCACCTCCTACAAATTTGTATATGAAAAGTCAGAAATGGGGCTTTCAATTAAGGTCTTGTTAGCAGAAAAGTCTTGCATTTTTTCTTCTATAATTTCTTTCAGAAAACCAGCCAACTGATTTTCTTTTCAATTAAAAATGAATACCGTTACTAGTCAGGATTCAAAATCAGGAAACTATTGACATGAGTTTTTCTGCTAACATAATGTTGAATAATGTCCCTCATCTGTTGAGGCTGGAACGCTTTATGAACTCAGCTTTTGAAAAGAGTTCCCATTCAGGCACTACATTCCGGGTGCAAGTGAAAAACTGAAATGTGTGTCTTCATTCTAGGGCATTACAGTGTTGGAGGTGGAACTCCAGTTAGAACATGTTAAATTTAAATCAAGGAGGAGGTTTATACTCCAGACAGCAGTAGAAGAAAAGTTGTGTAACCAGACTTACACAATTATGGTAGCTGGATAGTGAGCTCACAAAGGTGATGTTGCCATTGCTTTTAGGGGAGAAAAAAATTCTCACATTTTAGTACATAAAACTCAAATCTATCAAGAAATCATAACAAGAATTCTGTTTCCAGCTTTTTCTTAAAATACTTTCTATGAACTCCTACTTTATAATGGTGCAATGCTTCTGTGACAAGACTTTCAAAGAGATATTTCCCTTTCAGATTAATTTCTCTAAATATGTAGCACAGAAGAGTTCTAACCTTTACAGATAAAATTAATATAGTATTGCAGTAATTAAGTGTTTGAATAGAATTGATTTTCTTCCAGCCATAATCGTTGGCAGAAGAGGAATTTTTGTTTATATGTAGAGTCTATAAGGTTGATACAGGGTCTGGTTATCAGCTGATGGCACATTCAGCACACAACTTGTTGGTAGTCTTTCTTCAAAGTTAGCAGTGTGTCACCTTCACACTTCCAGTCCTGCTCCAGGTACACAGGACCAGATTCTTGGCATCAGCTAGAGATGTCTGAATGCTTCTCTAAATTACTCTGGCTACTAATTGTGCCAAACATTCATTATGGTATCCAGTAATCTCAGGGCAGAGTGCAGGTTTGGCCACATTTCCTATGCAAGTCCCAGGCAAGCAGATGGTTGGAGAATTATGCTGGCATTTGCCCCTTTAGCAAGTCTATATGCTCTGGGTGATGCATCCACTGGTAAATGCAGGCATTAGTGACACTTGGCACAGACAGCACAAGACAAAGCAGCCTGGAAAAGAGACACATTCTGTTCCTAATAGGCAAAATTATTAATAGTTATGTTGCATATACTATGCACATTCTGAAAGGTTTTCTACTCTTTTGGATTGTTAAAAGAGTACATTCTTGAAGCATTTTCCATTTCAGTCAACTTATTTAAAAATATGGTTAGGATTAAATGACAGACTTTCATGTTTATAATTGTATTTCTTTCACCAAGTTCCCTGGTGAGGTGACAGCATCTGTGACCTTGCAGTGGATGCCTGACAACTTTGACTGCTTAGAGAAGACAAGTTGTTATTTGCTGCAAGGGTCATGTAAGTTATAGTTCATGTTAAGTATGCTCTTTAACTGCACATACACCCTTGATCAGTTACCATTGCCCTGGCATAACAAAACAGTGTCCTCAAGAGGAGCTCGTACAGGTGTATGAACTTGTGCTGGAAGACAAGGCAGACTGATATTAGTGAATGTCAAAAAATGCCTTGATTTTGCAAAGACAAAACTGCAATTTTCATGTTAATGAACAAACTCCTGTTGTCATTAAATCCTTCAAAAAGTTATAAAAGAATGTATCAGTTAGCAGGCAGATCGAATGTATCAAACCAGGCTCAGGTAACCCTAGCCTGCAATTAAATGTCATTTCCTCTTGGGAACAATTCTTCAAAAAGAGAGCAGCAATAATGCCAAGAACGTGTCAGCAGCTGCAACTGCAACTGGAAAACAGCAGGTTATATTTCAGTGACTTAATTTGTTGTCTTAAACACGACCCTGAGAACTTCAGGTTTAAAAAGGTGGCAAAGACATGAGGTTGGGTATGTTGGTGATCTGAGGCAGACATTAAAGAACTGGAAGCTGTTTTCTGGCAGTGCAGCCATGAAATCTGCTCCTTAACTCACTGCCTCACCTTTGACAGAAAATAAAACTATTTAAAGTTCAATATCTGTCAAATAGAAATCAAATGTCAGTCTTCCACTCTAAGATGCAAAATTCAGAAGGCAGAAGAAATTGCTCTCTTACAATCTGGTTTTAAGAGAAGTCAAGATCAATGTTATTGATTTAACAAGAAACTTAATTATTAATTTTAAATCTAGTTTATTACAAAAGTTTGCCACATGTTGACTAATTATTTTGCTAGGAAATTGTATCTGTCTAAATTAATAATGGAAGAATGCAGAGTTTACCCTGAGGCTGCTAAGAATGGGAACAAACAATAAAAAAAAACTAGTTTAAGGAAGTTAGAAATGTACATGTGATTACAAGCTTCAACCTTGCACCAAGATAAAGCATAAGGAAAACTACAGTTATTATTTCCCACTGGAGGATAATTAAATACAAATAATAAAGACTGCATGATCTGTGAGGTTATAATCTCTCTTTGTCAGGAAGCGTATTCCTGAGTGACAGCTGTCACAGGCCTTGGCTACATGTGACACAGATTATTTGAAGCTCTAATTGTGCAGAGAAATGTGCAATTCTCAGAAGACATGTCACTGCAGACTGTGAGAGCAGTCCTTTGGCTGTGGCTGGGAGATCGTATGAACTCAACACAGCTGACTGCAAATGGGAGGTGCAAAAATAGAGTTAAATAAATATGTCCTTAACATGAAGGTCAAAATCAGAACAAACCCACTTTTCACAAAGAGGAAATCTAAGAAAGTGACTTTCAGCACTACTGGGGCAAAATCAGCTGAAGAACAAAACGTATCCTTTGAAAATTAGCTGAGGGGTGGCATGTCACATAATGATAATCAGTCAAAAAATTCTATGACAGGAACCTTCATCAGTTAACTATTTTATAATATGTCACTGACACTTAAGAACATAAACCTTTCTCTAGAGCTGTTAGGCAAGGTCTCTTCCTTTCCATTTTGAATCCAAAAGTTGAATATAATTTAGAACATGTGCAAAAGCAACAGAGAAGTTATTACTTCTGAAGTATAACCATCATTAGAATTGCATACCTTAGTTTTCCTTTTGACAAACCATAAGATACTAGAGCACTTTCCTCTGAGAGAAAACCAAATTGCATGTTTTTCTTTCAAAGAAACTAACTTGAGTAATTTTACCTTGAAACTTAGAAATGAGATGACAAGCTACACTAAATCTGAAGCACTGGTGCAGTTGTTGGAGCCTTCACATGAGCTTTAGGATTGGGATGCACAGAACAAGCACGTAAATAAACAAACAACTCCTTACACACACAGAGTAAGTGAAAGACATTGGGAAATCTGTACTGACCCAAATCCTGCGAACTATGAAGTGTGTTTATTTGTGTGAAGAGAATAGTCCTTGAAAGCTTTTGTAAAAAGTAGCTTGGAATTTGAGCTATATTTTTTTCATTTTAATGGCATATATAACAACTCATAGGACAACTGTTCCTGTGATAGTTTTGTTTATTGATTTGTTTAGCAAGGAATACTATAAATACCATCAAGGCAACACTGAGCATGGTGAAGACTCACATAGACCAGAAAAAAGATCTTCTGAGAAGTGTTAACAACCTCTTTTTTTCCAATCCTGTAATATTTATGGGTGTTTAGAACATAGTTAATACAGTGTTCACACACTGGAATGCTACAGGCATTTTTTTCTGCTGCATATAAATGAGTAAATATTAGTGCTTGTAAAACCTTTGCCAAAGAAAATTTTAGGTCAGACAAGGAAACCTCTGTAATTCCAGAAGTTCTTATACAGTCAAGGAATATCACTAAAGATTTTTTTTCTATGTTCATTTGTGTGCATTTAAAACATTTTTAGTATTGGTCTAATGTAAATGCCTTGATTTCAGGACCTGAAGAAAGGATGTTAAAGTTTTTTTTAGAAATTCAACTTTTCCCAAGACTGTGCTCACATTATTCATTTATTTTTGTTTTATTAGGTTTTTGTTCATAAGAATAGAAACTTCACAGCTTGATAAATTACATGTCAGAACCTGTTCCTGTTTATTGTTTGGGGGCTTAAGGGATTATCCAAAAGGTTTTGGCTTTCTGTTCTCAGGTGTTTTATAGCCACTTGAATCGTAGAAGTGGATACGTAAATGTTCACAAAGTACTTTAGACAGTTGATGGCTGTATTTTTTATTATTATTGTTATTTGTAATACATTTAGCCATTTCGCCATGATTTTCTAAGAATGCTTTAGGCACATCTGTTTATCTTACCTTTTTCAAAAAGCACAATTTTACCTGCAGAAATAATTGTTCCTTTGTATTATAAATCACAGAGATGCAGGCCCCTAAAGCTCTATTGTGTGTGATTTAAAAACTGAAATAAGCTAAAAGGCTCAACAGAGGATGAATACAAAACCTGAAATTGCTTTGACAGTAAGGATGCAATAATTTATTTCTCCTCACTATCAGAAGTTCATTGAATCTAATTCCATTAAATATTTCTGTAAATGCATGAAATATTCAAATATGGTTATGTATTAATTGAATCATCTTTTTAAAATATCTTTTTAAAACATGACATAGTGCCCAGAATATCTTTTTACAGTGTAAGACATTGTTCCAGATACTTTAAAAAATATTAAAAATTTAAAAATCGATTCAAGTTTTTGTTGAGGAGTGGCATGGATTTGATTTCTGAATAATTATAAGAACTGTATCTTTGTGACAGATACAATCATTTAGATAGGTTAATGACTGTAAATGAAGAAAATCGGAAAATGACTACATTATTAAGAAGATCATCTTAGCTAAGCTGGTATGCATTTAATGCCACTTTGATAACTTGATCTTGAATTATATTTCAGTAATAAAAAGTAGAAGCATGCTCATTAAGGCAATTGGTAAGTATGCAAGAGCTCTGACCATACAAACTTATCCTGCTCTGTGTTAAACACTCCAGTGGTGGATCTTTGAGGCTGTTTCCATTCTCTTCATGTCTATTAGAAGACTCTCATATAAGAAGATGAACTATAGAAGCTCGTGTGGTCTCAATCCATTAGTACAGCGTTGTTCACTTGCTGCTCTGAGAAACAGTCAGCAGTTCCATGGGATTTGTTGGCTACTCAGTGTGTCCCAAAAGTAAGGCAGAGATCTCTTCAGACATTTGCTCTACATAGAGATTCAATCAGCAGCCAATGCATCTTTACATATTGTAGTGCAGACCTCAGCCCAAAATTCTATCCTAACTTTCAATCTGTAATTTCAAATATTTCAGGACTTTCTGATTCAGCTTTTCATCCACCAATTGTCAGATATGGCTTCAACATTTGGTTTAATTATACTGTAATTGAAATATGATGCTATGTAGTGAAATTATTATCCTTTGACTCTCAGATAGCTGCCTTAAGGCCTGTTCCAGAAGTCCTGTGACAAAGAAAACTCTCAATGGCTCTGTTTAAACAGACTAATTGCAGTGAAATCTTTGCCGGGGGTAAGACTGGAGGCCCTTAACGAGAACAGCACTGATTGAGACCAGTGAAATGTAATATCTCTGTTATACAATGAGCTTTACAGAGTTTAGCAGAAAAAACATTCTCCCTGTCATGAAATCATGTTTTCCTTGCAAGAAATGTTATCTCTGGTTTGGCTGTGATTCCTACCTGTGAGACAGAATCAGGCACTGCTGAAACTAGCAGCCCCTTACTTTAGCACACTACTTTGGCCCCATCCCCCTTTCTAGGATCCATATATCTAACCTGCTGTGCTATTTCCCTCCAAGTTATGCCTCTCTATGCCCATATTTTCAAATACCAATGTTTATAGTTACACTGTAGTAAACCAGCTATTCTGACACAGGTCTTACAAGAGCTAAACAGGAATAAAGCAGCACATCTGCTTGAGACAAGTGGGAAACAGGAAAGAGGACAGAATACAGCACTGATTAACGTTGCAATGACTAAGATAATCTGCTATTTAAAAGTTGCTTAAATTATTCTGGAAACCTAACTACAGCACACAAAAATATAAAATCAAAACCTGTAAATTTGACAAAAAGCAAAAGAAAATAAAAGACTCAAGACTCTGCAGGTTAATATTCTACTATTACAAGCAAAAGCTGACTGAACTGTGAAAAAATTCTATCTGAAACTTTTGAGTTAAGGTTTTGCAACCCCAAGTTAATTTCAAAATCCTTCAGCTATGAAAACACTTTTAAAATGCAAGAATTAAAAAACGATTTTTATTACTTTTACATGAGATATTTAATTTTTCAAATTCAAGTATTATTGAAAAAATAATTTCATTGTGTCCATTTTAATGTTTATTTTCCAATTAAATATTGTGTTAAAAGACTCATTTATTCATACAATTTTTAAACTTGCTTCATTGAAACTTAAAAGGAATACATATTTTGGTTTAAAAGAAGCAACATATTTTGCAGCAAAGAAAACTGTATTGTTTCTGCAGCATAATAGTGAATCTCCGTGAAAGAAAAGTCTATTTCATAGGCATACAGGATTATGTCACATGCAATAATTTCAGTGATTTAATGGGTAAATAGAACATCCATACCTGTTCCTGTTCCTCAGCTCTCTTTTTTTTTTTTTTTTTTTTTTGAGTCTATGAGTAAAGATTCGTTTTACATCTGGAATTTTTGAGCAAATTACTATAACAAAGGGGATTCAAAGAGCAAAAAAGAAAATCATCACGTTTCCAAAATGCACAACTCCTGAGTCTTGTCTTTTTTTCAAGCTAGCAAGGATGAGACCTAAAAATACAGAGCTATTGAAACATAGACAGAAAAAGCTAAACCTGCAGCCCTCTCTCCAGGCCATAAGATCTGCATTAGAGCTGGAACATGAGCTGCTGCAGCTGCTGGAGCCACAGGCACAGCCGTGCAATCCATGTGGGGGATCCTGCCTGTGTCTGGCCCTGGCCTTCAGATTATTTTTCTGTAATATTAATAAGGGAGGAAACATGAAAGCGGCCAGGACAGTTAACTGTAGCACTGGTGCTGCTCCCGGGGCAGAGCAGCTGCAGCAGCATCTCTCGGCGATGCCTGCGATGCCGCTCTGCCCCGGGCACCGCCGGAGCCCCGGCTGCGGCTGGGGATGGAGCCCGGCGCTCCTCGGTGTGAGATCCGCGTCCATCCCCGCCGCCCTGCGCGGGCAAAGCGCTGCGGACAAGCCCCGTGGCTGTGGGAGCAGCAGCAGGTCTGGTACAGCTGCAGAAAACGCAGCGGCGTGAGTGTGACATTACAGATTAGCTGAAAACTCTGAAAAAATGATCCTGTCATGTTCCCCAGGCCATCCTCACAGAGCAGCCCCACTCTGCTGCCTGCCCCAGGCAGTGGGGAGGGTCCATGTTCATACAGATATCAATAGTGCACTCTTCCATTTTTACCTTAAAAAATTATGCTCATTTCAAATTATTGCATGCAGTGCCAGTCAATCAACATTTTTTCATTCTTCAGATCACACTGTGCTGATTTCAAAGGGGGTTCAGGTCATCTGTTATTGCAGTGGGAAGAAAGGGATAAAAGAGCTTAGTTGATTTCAGTTAATGAAAGCAGAACCTTGTCTTTGTTTTTGATTCTGAGACTAGTTTTGCTGGTGCACATTTTTATTTTTGGCTTTTTAAATAGTAAAATACAGGGATCTGATGATTAAATACAGCAATTAATGGCGACTTTATCTAAATTTAAAATGTAATTATGAGGTAAAGATCAAGGCAAGTGGGCATTTTTGGCTGATAAAAGTGGAAGTACTGCTGACCAGATATATGCCAACCTGCATTAGATTTCTTGGTAACTAACCTCAAGGTAGTGCATTAATCTGCAGCTATTATTACAATTGCTATATATATTTCAGTGCAGAAGTCATTGTTATAGATGGCATTATAAATTCTTTATCTTTGTGAGAAATGCAAAGTCTTTGAAGATACTCATAATCCAGTCATTTGGGGAGTATCCATGGAAAATTGAACCAATTTAAATTTGTTTTAATCAATACGTTGTCAGTTCTTAATGGAGAATTGTACTGATATAGCAGACACTAGTATTTCGGTTGAGGTTTCTAAAAGAAAGGAGTGCATTTACACCTATTGTCTGTTTAGTAACACTGAGCAGAGTGCAGATAAACACGGTGCACTAAAAAAACACTTGGATCCATCTCACTGGAAAGCTACAGGCAAAGTGATAGATTTTTTCCCTGAACCATGCAATAGTGATGCCTTTCAGACACCAATAACCCAGTTGCTTCTTCATACATGGACCTGAATAACCATACTTGTGATTAGTTCTACTAACTTCGGTTCACACAAGTATAGCTACTTATTTGCATGTCCACATTATTTTCAGAATCAAACACTTATTTCTAGTATTTCTAGAAATGTGTTCGTGTGTAGTGATTTTGTGCTTAGGAGAATATGCAAAAAATACAATTGATCACTTTTAAAACACTGGTAAGTCTCTGAGTAATTTATTACTGTGGGGTGAATTCTATTTTAAACACTTCATTCTGTATTTATTAATCACTCGCCTTCAAAGTTAGGTAAAATAACAATTAAGAACAGTATTAATTAAAAATAATTAGCCTTTCTACTACCATTATTCTTCCAGAAGAATCTATTCAAATCTGTTGATATTTTTGAAATTTTGGCGAGAAAACACTGAGAAATCTACCTATTTAATTTCCATTTCTTTGGCTCATTGCAATCCATTCTGGTGAGCTGTGAATATTTTTTTTAAATATGCGAAATCCATTTTAAGTGTACAATATGGAATAGCTTTCATCCTTGAAATGGCATGTAGCTTTTAGAGGGTTTGCTTTGGCCTGTTATTGATGAACTTGTGAAAACTCTCTCCTGAATTCACATGGGCCATTCAGTATCTGCAGCCTTTGACTCCAGCCCATTGTCACTTGTCCAGCACACTCTTTGTGGCTGGTGGGCAGGTGCTTTGCTGCTTGTCTTTCACCTCGTGGTTTGAATAACAAAGAAGCCTTCCAGGCTGTTTAGCAAAATCTGTTAGATGTCAGAGTCCCACATCTTCTGGTCATGGACATCTGCATGGTTCACAAGACTGAATGATAACTGCAGAAGAGAAATAGAATCAGCAACTGAAGGACCCCTCACAAAAGATCTCTTAATGGCATTGTTGGATCTGAAAGAATTCCTTTGTTCTTCCCTCATCCTGACCTGTCCCTCTTATTTAGTAATGTACAACTTAAGGATACACAATACACCTAATGCTGTGCTTGGCAGCCAAGTAAAAATAAAAAATAAGTAAAAAGAGTCAGAAATTATGCAAAACAATGTGGAATATAGGTATGTAATGGATTCTGTATACTTCTAAGTAGGCTGAAATACTGGGAGCAGTGAGAAGACAAGGAAGAGCTACAGTATAGGAGATAATGCTGGATGCATGACATGTAGGTAGAAAACAATCAATAAATTTCAGGCAGTAGGAGAAATGAGAAACACAAGTTTTAAGAATAATAATAACCGTAATTTCAGAGTATGGCATCATTGAATTCCTCTCAGGCTTAGGGGGCAAAGCCTCAGATGTTAGAAGTTATCACTGTAGCGCTGATATCAAAAGAGCCATGACAATTTATGCAAGCTGAAGATCTACCCCTCAGCAGCTCAAGCGTAGCTTCTGTGCACTGCTGAGCCGGTACAGTAGCAAGCTGTTCCTGGCTCTCACTGCCACAGTATCTGTGCTCACTGTCCTGTTTCCTGAGTAAATAAACAAACGGTGTTCTTCAAAAGAGATTCTGTAATTGACGAGCTTTAAAAAAAACCAAACCACCGAACATGAGAATCAATGAAATTAATAAAAGGAATCTGCTTAGGGCAAAAATATGCTGAAATTGGAGATTTTTTTGTTTTTAAACGAGCAAAGAGATAATATCCACAGAAAACGGTGGGTATGTTATCATCATGAAAAAATATTGATTTGTGTGCCTACCAGCTAAGCTAAACAGTTGGTGAGTTACGAAAAGTATGCAAGGAAAAAAACCAGTTCCCTCTTCTCATTTGATAGAAGGCATACGCTGAGAAAGTTCAGAGCTTGACCGTCTCTTCTGTGATTCTGAAATGTGTCAAATAATACTTGAAATGGATCAAGAGTATTTCCTTCAGCTCTGTGCAGAAAAATGTCCTGGTCTCAGCTGCAGCAGTTGATGTAGAGTATTGACAAAGGCTTGTCTTGAAAGACAGATCATTAGATAATGTGCTAGTGTACTCCAGCATTTATATTTGAATTGAATTGCGTTTTTAAGGAAAAGAAATTATTGATACTGCAGTGATCCAAGAGCTGCAAAATGTCGTTCTTTAGCTATTGACATAGATTCAGTATCAAAAGGCAATTTGTGTGTTTACCTGTCATGCCTTGTGCTGTACATTATACTTCTCGAAAAAGTATTTATCTGCTGCAAGTATATATATTTTGTCAGATCACTGCGTATAGGCCTGATCTACACTATTACAATATCTTTCGCTCTTTAAAAAAAAAAAAAATCTTCCATTGAAATGACTGTCAGAATCTTTTGGTCCCTTCTTTTTCATTTGCATATGGATTTTCCTTTCAAATATACAGGTTGAACATTTCTTTCACTAAAATAAAAGACTGCAGTTTTTCTGAGATTAAATCTGAATTTTGTATTCCCTAAATTATATAGACTACAGTCTCAGGACCAACAATAATTAGGTTGCACAGAGATAGGAAAAATTGAAATAGAGAATATAAATCCTGATATATACTTTGAAGCATAAAATTTTGGACTGTTTCTTCAAATTAGAAAATAAAATCATAATCTTCACTTGAATTGGACAAGAAACAATACTGAATTATCCCTACTAATACTTATTGTATGTAAATCTAGTGATAAAATATCTCTTTAAAGCTATAAATATATTAGATTTTTTCTTTCTCTACCCTCTGTAATATCTCCTCTGATGCTATTACATCAACAAGCTTCAAGTAACTCTAATTGGTGGAGCTCAGAATTTCCACAGTTGTTGAGGTATCGCTGCCATTTCATTAGAACCTGGGGAGACATAATCTGAACACCGAGCTCTGCAGCCATACTGAGGTCCAAGAAAAGTCATCTTAAATGTGAAAATGTCCAGAGAAAGGCTTCAAGATCAATCAGAGGACTGGGGAGCCTGTTTTGCAAGATTTTTAGAGTCAGAATTGTTTAATTGAGAAAAACAGCTGAAGTCTGCAAGCACATATGATTGCTGTCTAAAAAAACACGTAGGAGTAAATATCGAGCAGTGATACTGTAAGCTAAAGGACAGTCCTGTCACTAGGAAAAGAAATGGTGAGTAATGTAAATATATTTCATGGGAAATGAGACAGTTCTAAACTATTAGAATAACGTGTTTTTGGGGCTGCCTTCCAAAAGAAGGAGTAGAGAAGCTAGACCTCAGGAATGAGTTGCCTTAATAGTTATGGAGTTAATTATTTATTCTTTCAGTATTTCCAAAGGTCAATACCAGTTCTTGCACTTATGTGTGTGCTTTTGAATGGAGAATTTACAATCATTAATGAAAATGACACAGAAACACGATTTTCATGAAATTTTTTCTCCTATCAAGGAACCCTGGAAGTGAATAGGGTTCTGAAAACATAAAACTGCAATATGGACCATATCAAGGTGTACTCCGCATCTTCTTGCCTGCTGTATTATAGCATGTGAGCAACCTGGTCTAGTGAGAGGTTTCCCTGTCCATGACACAGGATTGGAACTGGATGATCGTTAAGGTCCCTTTGAACCCAAACCATTCTATGATTCCATGATTTTTGACAGACTCAACAGCGTCTTTTCGCATTTATAACTGGTTGAAGATTGTTTGAAAAAGTTGGCGCCTTCAGCGTTTTAGGCTCCAGTGGATAACACCTTACTTGCTTTCTTCATCCTTTCATGTTTTTGACAAAATTGTATGTGAGTACTAAACTACCATTATTTCTTTTAAAAGGAGGCTCACTAGAACAGCTCAGGAAGAAGACAGTGATGTAAATGTATTACTATGATTAGCAGTATTGAATTGCTACATCAGATTTTGAATGATATTTTATTTCCATCATTAGTTCTAAACAGCCTACAGAAACTATCAACAAATATATATATTCTTACATCAACTCTTCAGAACAGAAATGTGTCTGCACCTGGGCCTTTCTCTTATTGAATATTTATTAATAAAAAACAAAAGTTTGTGACATAACTATCAGCTACAGCTGGCTGAGAAAAACCCCTAGGAATCAGTATTTAGAACTTTCTTTTTTTAATTTGTTGTTGAAAGTAGTCAACTCTCACCAGTGTGCTTTTCCATTCCTTAGTGCTCAGTCGATGTGTAAATACACTCCATTTTCTCTCCTAAAGCAAGCTTTACTTTAAAGGAGTTAGAGCTTTACAGATTTCTTTTATCTTTTCCAATTGATTAGAGAAGACTATGTCCCTTCAGGAATACAAGGGTGCATTTTAATTTTATGCACACCTTTAGGCATCAGTCATCGGTGTCTGTTCTGTGAAAATCTCAGATTTATAAAGAACCAGAAAATAGTTGCAGGTGAGCTGTACATTTCAAAGTGTAGTTCCAATAGAGTCTGTCCTTTGGGCAGGCAGCTATATACTAAATATTGCCTTTTAAATCCTGACTAGACAGAGAACTTAAATCATTACACTTATTTAATCCTTTCCTTATTTAGCAAAGTTTTTAAGCACATTCTTTGCTCAAGAAAGGCTCAGGCTTTGATAGAAATTCAGCAGAAAACAGATCATAAATGAAAATACATTAAAATATAATAACTTGAAAGAATTAGAGCATTGCATTTGAAAGACGTCCTTTCAGACAGGATTAATGCAAGAAATACAAACTTTAAGAATTTTGCAAAGGTTTTCAAAGATATAATCTCTGGAGTTTTAAAAAGTCCCATAATTCTGGGCCTATGTTCCCTTATCCCCAGCTGTAAATAAACTTTAATAAAAAAGTAAGTGTCAATAATCTGAAACCCATTTTTTAACCTGTCTCCTACACTACCCTGACGTCTACAGTAATGATCTTCCTCAGATGAAGCACAGCTGATCAGGGTCATTCACTGATAAACGTATTTCAGAGGATTTTTCCCCCTCTATCTCAGTTTGAAATTCTTATCCTATAATGGTGTGTCCTTGCAGAAAATGCTTTTGACTCCCAACTTTTTATTTCTTTATGTCTGGTTGTACAGTTAATGGAAAGTTTCCATTTCAGGCATATACTACTAACTTTCGTTTACACGTCTACGGCAGTACAGGGACTGATTAGTGTAAAAGTTAGGATTTATGTAGGATAAAAAAAGATGTTAAAGATCACTTCCTAAAGAATTTTGATTGGTTATGAAACAGTTTGCCTCAAAGTTGTTTTTATTCAGTTTCATTTCAGTGTCAGAAATAATGTTCTACCATCACTGCCAACTCCTCTCAAAGAAATGAGGCATCTGTGATCATGCTGTTAATATGTCTTCTCATTTCCTCTGTGAATGAATTTTGGGTTTGACTGGTGGTTTCTTCTTTAAGTAAGACTTTATAAAGATGAAAAAAGTAGAAAACTGACGTTGCTTTAAGTTGATTTTGAAGACTAACGATCTGTACCAAAGGGACAAGAGAATGATGCCATACTGTGAAAGTTCCCAGTGGAATCTGAATGATCTCAGAAGGTGGTCAGCTGAGAAACGGTGAAAGTTTCTAATTTCTGCACTTTCCAAGTGTTTTAATAATTACTTAGAAATCCCAAGAAGCTTGCAAATCCAAAACTTGCAAGGTTCCTTTTCCTTTATTTATTCACAAATAATGTTTAAGGTAGAAATTGAGAATAAAATTTCACAATCTGGCAATACTTGGCTAGTTCTGTCCAGAAACCAGGCACAGATGTAAGATCTGCAAGGTTTTGTCTGCATCCATGACCACTTCTAGTCCATGTTTGTTCAGTCATCTGCTTCTTGTGCAGTCTTTGTCCTCAGCTCTTCATCCAGCTCTGGGCATATGCATTTCATAGTCAGTGCCATTGTAAGAGTGTCACAAGCTGGAACAGTTTTCTTCCTGTTTCCACTTGCTTTATATGCTCAACATTACTGCAAGTCTTATATTTTTCCCTTTGTCTTCAAAAACTCTGGTGTTCCAGTTGGAATAAACTTCTCTCAAACGTAGTTCGCTTTTTTTGTTTTCATGGCAAGGACTTTGATTTTTCAAAGTGGCAGTGACCCTCTAGAAAGGCAAGGCCAACCTTTCTAAAGTGTTGTGGTGTAACAAGAGCAACTCTGAATGTTGCTGTTTCCCATAAGACTATCAGTAAGATAGGAGTTGTCACAGACAACATCTTGGATTTCCTGCAACTGCATTTTAAAGCTTTTAGAGTTTAATTTTCTCTTTAAAATGCTTCTTTGAACATTACCTATGCCCAGAGGAACAGTTTAAAAATGAAAAACAGGGTTTTAGAGCTTCAATTGCAGCCACAGGGGACTGTATATTCTTCCATTGTTGCTTTGCTCTAGTATTATGCCTCTATTAGCTCAAAATATAAAGACCTCATAATGTGGGCCCCTTTGGAATACCTAAGATTAACAATGAGAGTTTCATTTTGGAGGACCTGCAGTACTATTTATTTGACATCATATTACATCCATTGTATAAAATTTCTCTTTTCCTGCAGAAAAAAATTCCTAATCAAAACTATTAATATTGTTTTTATTGGATTTAGAAAATAAGAAAGAGACAAAGTTTTTAGCTGTTTCTTTGTAATCAGGGATGCATGTTATTAACCATCCTTTTCTTAGTTGAATCTTATCCAATTTTCACTTCTGTCTATTTTGAGTTTTACATGAGATGAAAGAGGCCCCCAGCAACTATTTCCAGATCAGTCCCTTGTCAAATAATTCAGGTTACATAGACTTTAACACTGCATATGCAATCTGCTAGCAAAAAATAAGAAATCCAGTCCATTTAATAGCTTTTCTCTATATGTCAAACACAGAGGTAAGTTATTACAATGCTACTCATGTTAGTGCTGGATAATACTCTACCATAACAGGTTAATGGCTTAGTGCTTAAAATACACTGCTATGCCTGTGCAATGTGTGTTGAAGGCATGAAAGCCTGTGAAAGGTGTATATGAGATGAATTCACCCCCTTATTACTGACAGATAATGGTCAGTAAAAAGACAGTTAGTACATCAAAAAGAATTCTAACATACCAATCTATATATTGAATTCCACATTTTCTGAGAAAATTCATAAACTTATTTCAAGAGCTGGAGAATGCCTATTAAGCATGGAAAATAATCTGGTCCTACAGTACAAATGTCAATGTTCAAATACTCAACAGAATTTCGTGCAGAATTTTATTTAGGTTTTCAAAATAGGTCTGTCACACTGTTTTCAACAGAAATATGTCCACTGCTACTGTTACATACAGAATATTTCATTCATTGTCCAAAATATTCTCTGCTTCTCAAGGTCTCAAGGGGGAAAAAAAAAGCTAATTTAGGATATCCCTAAAGCTCAAGTATTTGTTGGTAGAAATACAGACTTGTCATTGTTGATGCATAATAACCTTGCTGGTAATTACAGCTGACTGTGCCAGTGGCTCAGAGTTAGGGAGAATATCTGTAATGGTAGCTTCTAGAAAGTCTCTGACCTCAGATCTACCCATTTGATAAGTTATTTTCCTTAAGATTAAAAGATAGAAAAGACAGCTCCAATTCAGACATGTTCAAAAGCTTTCTTTGTCTTTATCTTTGTCCTGGACAATCCATAGGGGATCACTTTGAAGAAGTGAGTGCTCAGTTGGAACATGTGTGTCATGTACATTATGATGTCAAAGAAGGACTTGGGGATCACAGAGTCATTTTCTCTAAAGCCAGAAGAACCCCTGTGATCACATAATCACATAGTATTTCCCTGAGTTATTTCCCATTGACCTGAACCACAGGTTTTCTTTAGGAAAAAAATATCTAATTTCTATTTATTTATATTAATGATGTTCTCCAGCACAATGTTTTTCTAGTTGCTAATTATCTGTGCTATTAGAAATATGTATGTTGCATCTAGACTGAATATCTAGCTCAGGCTTCCAAAATCTGGTTCTTTCCTCAGATCCAGTGCCTTCAATTGCCAACATCTGGCTTCTTCTGTAATATTTATAAATTGTGGCCATTCTGAGATACACAGCTTAATAGAGTCAGTTCTTTGAAAACCTATAATGTCTGTTTCCCAGTGCTGGAATAATTTCATAGTGTAACTTAAGATACAAATGAATTCTGTGAGCCTTTTGGCCTGATCTCACAACTCAGAGTAGAGATAATCTATATCGGGTTGCCCCAGGTGAGTTGTAAAGATCTCAAGGGATGGAGATTCCACAATCCCTGAATTCCTGTTTCAGGTTTTGGCAGGCCCCTTCTGAATTCTTTTTCCTAGTATCTTCTCAACATTTCTCATGTTGCAATGTGTGCCCATCCTTCTCATCCTATCATTGTGCACTTCTGAGAAGGATCTGGCTTCAGCTTTTTCATGGTCTTCTACACAGACAGTAGAAAATCCTCCTCTAACCATCTCAGTTAGAGAATGGTCTCTCAAACTTTCTCCCACACAATACGTGCTCCATCTTTGTGCCACTCTGCTGGAGGTCAGAATTGGACACAAAACTTCAGATAAATCTTACAAGTGCTGAGAAGAGGCAGAATTTGTTTCCCTTCACCTACTGACAATGCTTTTACCGCTGTGGTTG
The DNA here is from genome assembly GCA_013397795.1 of Orthonyx spaldingii. Taxonomy (NCBI): domain Eukaryota; kingdom Metazoa; phylum Chordata; class Aves; order Passeriformes; family Orthonychidae; genus Orthonyx; species Orthonyx spaldingii. The sequence continues at coordinate 1,378,170 of VZTJ01000827.1, forward strand.
GATTTCTTTGCCACAAGGACACATCACAGACTCTTGTACATCTTGTCTGCTGGGATCTTCCATGTCCTTTTGTCCAAAGACGCTTTCTGTCCAGTTGTCATCGATCATGTATTGTTACATAACTTATATTATTCCTGGTGCAGGGCTTTGCATTTACCTTTGAGAGGCTTTTGTCAGGCCATTTCTTCAGTCTGTTGAGCCTTTCCCTCCAGGGTATTGCCAGCTCTTCACACTGTGTGCTTGCTGAGGGCACATTTTGTCTCATCTTTATTAAAGACATTAAACAGCATCTACCTCATCTATTCATCACAGTTAAAGAGCTTGTACATGTGTTTTCTCTGCATTATTTGCAAACTGTACCATCCTTCTTTAATGGAGGATGCTGACAATAAAATGAAAAGTGTTTCTGAAGAGGTAAGACCAGTGCAAAATAACTGTGCTGACCAAGTATCTCATTTACATATGTACTGCATTTGCCTTTTGTTATGTGAAATCAAGTAAATCTTCTTATTTCTCATAATGTCACTCCTTTTTCATTGTTACTACTTCTTGGATAGTTACTCTTTCTATAAAATATCCTTTTTTGTTAACATGTGCCATTATTAAAATGTACATTATCTTTTTACACTCCATTTCAAAAGCAAAGAGAATCACAGGGCAAAAGCAACCTCTCTTTTTCATTATTTAAAATGTCTCTCTGCCTTTGGATAATTTGTAAAAGTTTTTAGACATTTTTTCTACTTCATTGATCAAGTGTTTTAATAGCAGCGCTAAGAATCTTACTAGAAGTATGTGATGATGCTTGCAGTCTTACAGACACATTTAAATGTGTGTGTTCTGCACCTCTTAATCAAAATGACAGAACCAAGGCTTAAAAATGACCCCATGCATTACATCATCAGTACTTTATTTAAAACATTTTTTATTTCATCAGAGCCTTCTGCCTTTCTTCACTCTCAAGAATCTATCTTAGAAAATACTTTCCAATTATATTATTAATTGGCTTCCCGAGAAAAGGAAGTTATCAATTCGGTTAGGAAAATAAAATTAACCATTTTACAGATACATCCAGTCAGTAACTTTCCTAATATGGAGACAACACACAGTAACTAGGCATTTGTGACATAAGAAGATACCAGAACCACTATCTCTTTCCTTCTGATTCTCTCATTAAGCACATTTCACACCTTCATGGTGTTATTATGAATAAACAGTCAAGGGATGACAACATGGGGAAAAGCTCAGCATAGCTTCTAATGAATTATCAGACTTTTGTGAGAATATAATTGTGGTTATCAGTGTGTATTCCCCCATAATCTAGATGCTCTTTTGAAAATTGAGGACTTGATCCCTGTGAAGGATTTTCTATGGATGCAACAAAACATTAAGACAGATTCATGATGAATTGAAAAATCCCTTTTTGTGACCAGGATCTTACAGAATGTTGTGATAAGACTTTGGTCACTTTGAATTAGCAACATAAATGTAATGCAGTTGATAATACAGAGCACATTTCACACTATAGGAACAGTGTCCTTTGGACAATAATTCTGAAGGTGACTCTGTTTTTGTTATTAAGGAGCACTCTCTAAATACACAGAGTCATATGCAGTGTTCAGCAAATGTCAAACCAGCCAGCAGTATGTGGCTATTTACCAACTACTGCTTATGCTGATTTCCAATGTGCTACATATCATGCTTTTATGCTTTAGCAGAAAGTGTGCTGGGTGCCATCACGAATGATGTCTTTAATTCATCATAACAAATACCTGTCTAACCACATAAATATGTTCCTCCTGGAGGCAAATTATCCTGTTCATATAAAAAAAAAAAAACTTCCTAAATTTCAGAAATATTAATCATAGAACAAGTCTAAAAGTTCAGAATATTTTTCCACATACTGCCCATTTCAACAACATTCAACATACATATGGAGCATTAAGAATAATCTAAGAATAGTAGAACTAGCAATCAGGAATAAAGCTATGTAGCTCTTTCTTTATTGACGTTTGTTCTGCAGTAACTGCATCTACTGTGGCTTTCTCAAAAAAATGACACAATTTGTTCACTGAGGCATGTTTAATTCCATGTAGAGCACTCTGAGCAACTACAAATATGGGTATTTGTGTAATGTTTTGGTGATTAAAAAACCCCTCTTTTTCTTGATGTGCAAAATTGTATAAAATTGTTTTGTGAGGTGTTCTAAAATAGTTTTAATTGGATAATTATTTTACAGATTCAGAGAGTATTGCCATATTTCAGTTTCATAATTAACTTGGATACAGGAGTCCATATGGCAGATGAGCAATATTAAATAAAAATAGCTGGTTTGACAGAGAAAGAAGTGATGTTATTGTGAAGAGATTTGTGCACTACATAATTCATGATTTTTATAGAAGACTTAGAGTTATGCCTAGAAACTATTTTTTGTTTAGATTCTAACCAAGGTATGCCACAGTTGCAGTAATGAATAATGCAGATAACGTGGTGCCCTCAGTGAACTATACAGCAGAAAAAGCAGCTGACTATCAGAAATAGCTCATTAGGAAAAAAACAAGATAAATGTGAGCAAAGTACATTACCTTGATGGAGAAACAGAAAAGACAGATTCTACTTCACAACTAATTTCTAAAAACAAGCCTGAAAAATTTCTGGTTCCTAAAGCCTTTAGGCAAACTCAGAACTAATTAAATAAAAAAAGGTCTCCCTTCCATAGTTTTCAGATGAAATGGTAAGATATTTCATCATGAAAGTTTATGTAATGCAAATGCAGGCCATCAGCAGTATAGGACTTCTAAAAATGAAACCATGTCTGAGAAAGACACAATGAGTCTGACTCATTATAGCATCGCTGTTTGCAACTCCAGGATGTAGTCAAGATGGCATCAGCACTTTTATTTTATAACCTATTTCCAGTTGTTTATTACTTAGCTATAAAAATTTACTTCAGGCTAAATCTGACTGCACAAGGTTTCAGGTATTGTGTTTTTTGTTTGTTTTTTTTTTTTTTTTTTAATAAGTTTAGAATAAATTTTAGACTTTGGCTAATGTATTTACAATTGGAGAAGTGTGTTTTCTGTGAAAGGTGCTGAATTTACACACTTTTTTTACTGAATTTTCAAATTTCTTTTAATTTCCAGAACATTTAAAACATTGTTGGAAAATTTGTTCTGCACCATTAAATTTTTTCATCTTGTATATTTCCAAATTTTTTAAAAATCAATCATCAAATCTATTTAAGCCCTGTCAAAAAGGAAAGATGTGATGGCTGAAGTATTGAAACCAAAAACTTTACTCCAGAAGTATGTATAGAGCTACAACTTAAAATCAAGTAGAAAATGCGCTAAATAAACTCAAATCTAAATGTATCTTGTGGTAACTACTTTTGTGTCTGTTTCCTAATCTTCTGTATCCGGTACTGCACAGTCTTAATTTTTCTGTATGTCTACAAAGTATGAAAATCTATAAAACATTTCATCAAAGCATTATCTGAGTAAACCCCAAAAAGACTATAAAAATGTAATTCAGAAACAGTAGATCATCTTCCATCTAGTCCAACAACAGGGAAAACTTTCTTGTTATACACCAAAAATACCTGCATTGGAGGCACGTGTGTGGTGTTCTCAGAGATGGGCTTTAACCACTACCAGGCCCTTTTTCTTTACCTATTCCACAGCCTGTGGGAGGCCCCCCAGGGCTGCTGTGTGGGGTGAGGAAGGCAAAGGCACAGGGCACCACTGCCGGGAGAGCAGCAATAATGCACTGCTGAAAATGGGGTGACATGCCAATTCTGGCACATTCATCAGGCAGTGCTGGCTTAGCTTCTGGCATGCTCTGCATCCTGAAGAGAAGTCATGCGCAGAAAATTTCTGGGGACTGCTTGAAATACTTGTACTAACTTAAAAGTGGTGTCCCATGCATGGTACTGTAAAGACTAAAGGGTTTTTTGTCAATTCTACCAACATCATCTGAGTGTGTATCACCTGAAACTGATGGACAGATATTTATCTTATGCTTGCTTTCCTCTTAGCTTTGCAAAAAATTGATTTAAAGGTTGATTCATAACCTGCACAGAACAGAAATGATAGCTATTATATATGCAGTAATAGGTCACACATACAGCCTTCAGCACTACAGTCAGTTTTGCTGGGTGAATGAATGATGAGTAAGATATCACATCCTCCTCAAAAAAGTATATTTAGGTCACTAACTTATCTGACATAGCATTAGTTAATGTGTGGCTTTGAAAACCTGTTTAGGAGTGAGCACAGAGAAATCACTGGGGTTTTGTACTGGTGAAAGGTAGTCTAAGCATTCGATTTTGTTTCCAATTAATATATAATATTAATAAAGACATTTTAAAATCAGCTACTATCTCTCCCCATCTATACACTTACAACGATCAACTGGTCAATTCAAATATTACCCAGTTCGTACATATTGTAAGTCAAAGCTAAAGGAAATGCAGTAGAATAGTCTACTTGCTGTTTTAAGGCAAGTGGATTAATTTCATGTTCATTTATAAGATCTCAGGTACCTTTCTTCCTTTTCCTTTCCTTAGGATTGCAAAGAGGAAAAAACAAACAGAACCTCTCACCAAAAAAGTTATTGCCAGTATCCATAATTCTTGTGATTTACTTTCTTTCTTAAGTGAGTAGTTTGGTCATCCAACCGGAAGACTGAAGCTTCCCAGGTACGTTATTTTCAGTTGCTCCCTGTCTTTGAGGAGTAATTTCATAGTTTATTTTCTTTTCCAGACATATATTTTGCTTTTCCTTTATTCTCTGTTGTTACTTTTCCTTCTTTCTCCCTTCTCCCAGATTTATTCTATTCCTGCACAATTGCACTTTAGCATTTTCTCTTTCTTAGCTACTGAACTACAAGCCTATAATCTTAAAAGCAGTTAATGTGTTTGAGTGAAGAGATGATTAGGTATATTATCTATTTCTTGAAATAGGACAGCTCCTCTTGAAGCTGGGGCTATGAGGCACTGCATGAAGGAACAGTTTTATACAGAAGTCAGTGCACACTTCCACTGTCAACTCTCAGAGCTCAGTCAGGACCCCAAAGACTTGAGAGTCTCTACTCTGGCTCTTACTATTACTAAACCTGCTGTCAGATGGAAGGAGTGCAGCAGAGGAATTCTGAAGGAAATGTTTCTGGCTTGTTTAAGCAGAAAGAGTGATTTCCGTGTATTATTTTCTTCTAATAATCTTCAATCTTCTCTTTGGAGAAGCAATCTTCCATCTAATATCTTCTTTTCAGAAAAAGATAAAGGCTTTTAGGGACTCCTTTATGTCATTAGAATCTAAATAAACTGCTGCCTTTTTTATTTACAAAATGACAAAAGTACTGAGGATCATCCCACCAAAGATATAATTTTATTTAATTTTTACTTCTGCAACATTTTAATTGAATATATTTATTTTGTTATTTTTATTTTAGTGGTAATCAAAGCTTAGCTCTTAGCCTGCAGTCTACACATTTAGGAAAGAAATTTAACTGCAGCATAGAACAGCATATTAGGTTAAAAATGGAAGTGTCCTGAAGGGGAACCAGCCCTCCTTACAATAGTTTGATGCTACTGTAATAACAGGGAGTTCACAGAATTAGATAACAAAGAATTCTGAGAGCCATTTTGCAAAAGAAGACACATAATTAGAATTTAATCCCAAGACTTTGATGTCTTATCTTGGCTGTATCTTTCCTGTGCTGCATCTTTGAATTTTCTAGCTTTTGTCACTGTAACACTTTGTATCACAACGTAATAGATAAAGTTTCTTCTGTTTGTTGCTATTATTTTTGCTCATATTATGTAATTGACCCATTTCCATGTAATTTACTCAGGAAACCTTGAAGTGCCTTTCTTTCTGCATTACAAATATTTCTGATTTGCCAGTCATTACATATTTTCCTTAGCAGGTATGTCCCTAAAGGTTGGGCAAATTCCAGGGAAGGTTGAGCAAAAAGCCTCAAATTCAGCATGTTTAAAAACTTTGTAAAAAGGGTTGAAAAAAGATTAGCAGGTGTTATTAATCAATATATTATGTGACATTGAAAATGTTATAAAAGTCTTCAAAGATCCAAACAATAAGACAGTGTAAGGACAAATTTATACAAATTTATACAAATGTATACATACAGAACCAAGCCTGAAATACCTCTGCTTCTCTCATTCTGGATACTCCCTTATACCCAAAGTTTGCAACCTTTTTGAGCCTTTTAAGAAAACTAAGATAAACCTTTGTCTAATTCTAAATGCTGAAGAAGTACTCCTGTCCATGTCATTGTCCTGTTCTCGTTAACTTTCCAAATTGTGCAATAAATACAAGAGTGCTCTCTAATGTACCTATATAAACAAAAACACACAGAAAGTACACATATTTCATATGGATGCTAGAAGAAATATAACCGGAGATAAGTGATCCTCCCCCTGTACTTGGCCACAAATCCAGTGTTTGTTTTGGGGCCACTCACTATGAGAAAAACACTGAGGTGCTGAAGCATGTCCAGAGAGGGGCAACAGATCTGGGGAAGAGTCTGGATCACAAATCCTGTGAGGAGCAGCTGAGGGAGCTGGGGGTGTTCAGCCTGGAGAAAAGGAGGCTCAGGTGGGCCCTTACCACCCCCTACAACTGCCTGACAGGAGAGTGCAGCCAGGTGGGGGTCGGTCTCTTCCCTCAAGTAACAAGTGAGAGGAATGAGGAAATGGCATTGACTTGCACCTGGGGAGATTTTAATCGGATATTGGATTAAATTTCTTCACCAAAAGGGTTGTCAAACATTGGAATGGGGTGCCCAGGGAAGTGGCTACAAAGCCTAAATTAATACAAAGAATGTGCAAATGTGCAAATGTTTAGATGTAGTATTTTCTGGAATTTTTTTTTCCAAGCATAATTTTTGACATTATAATGTCACTTGTAAGTAAACTTTGTTCCAGTAGAACTGTACATTTAAACCACATTGCATACATGACTTTAATCACTTGTTTTTACAACTGTAATTGTTACACTTATTTCAAATTTTAATCTATTGAGGTAAGCCTGATTTCTCAAGCAAAGTAGAGATTGTAACTACAATCCAGCACCAAAGCTTTTTCAGCAAATAACAAATAACATTTTTATCATGCTGACAGTCATGAAAATAGCATGGAATAAAAAAGCTGTTAAAACCTTTTCTCCATCCTTAGATAGCTATGTAAGTCACCTATAGCCTAAGATTCCAACATTTTTTTATCGTTAGCGGGCAAGGAGTAAGATAATTGGTTTGTCTGACTGTGCATGTGTTTCAAAAGCATCAAAACAATATATGAAATGGAATCTGAGGGGGAAAAAATCACATCGTAAAATGATAGGTGATAATATGCCCAACAGGTAAACTTTTTATGACAGGGTTAGGGATCAAGGTTACAGTTAATAATGTATTGCAGAAGACTGTAATTGTCTGGGATATTTTCTGATTATGTTCTTATTTCTAAAATACTATTTTGATGTAGTGCAGCTTCTCTTAGGCTCTGATAGTTATTAATAGAAATATGTCCTTTAGTATAAGTAATCTGTTCCACATAGGAAGAATATGTTGTTCAAAATAAGAAGGTATGTTTCATTTTATAATTGGTCGAAAACTCTTGAGAAATAGTTGCTCGTTCTGGAAAGTACTGTGCAGAATAAATTGCCTCTTCTGCTTCAAAAATCTATGAAGTTTTATCTTTTTGATTCAAGGTTTTCCTCAAAAAGTAAATTTTGATACCAGGAGAGCAGAAAATTCTGCTACCTTTTATGTAGTAAGTAAAATATTAAAGGAAATGACATCAAAGATCTAATACTGTGGATTTTGTTTTGGTTTATTTTGGCAGTGAACCTATTAATGCCTATTATTTTAGACTCACACTTTTTCTCTTTTTTTTTTTCCTTTTCTAAAGTTTAATAAAAATAAATTCCCTCTGAACTAAATCCTAGCAAATCTAATCAAAGGCAGTCACTTCACTAAGGGGAAGCAGGGGGTGGGGAGGAACTAAAATAGAACTTTCTACAAGATCCTAAAAAGAAAAATGGAAAAAAGCCATAGTCAATATAATAAATCATAACATCATAGAGAGCTTATTTGGAGGGAGTTAAGGAGTGTTGATTAAGGAGGTGTTGGTGTTAAGGTTGTAATCAGGCAGCCATTTCAAGCCTCACTTTCACAGCCTGCTGACATGAAGGAATAACATTTATTTTGTGAACAGTTATGTGACTGAAGTCAGAGACAGATGAGAAAGGGATTTCCCCCCCCCCCTTATTTCAGCTGCAGAATAAAAACATGTAAAGGCTTTATGAGTTATAAAATGAGATGTGTTTTATGATTTTTCTCCCCACTTCTCCAGGATGAAAGCTGCTTTTTCCAAATATGCAAATTAACATCTGTATAAGCAGAACTTGGAAAAAGTAAAATGGACTCTTCACACACTCATCTCAATATCTATGTGTGTACATGTGCATGTGAATATGAAAGCCTAATGAAGTGTTGGATGGGAAACCTGCAAGTAAAGGCTTTGTTCTTCCCTCACATTGTGTAAATTGAAAATAATTCTGCTGAACTCAGTAGACACAGATTTGCTGTAAAAGAGGTATCTCAGAGAAAATAACTAAAAGGCACTGATACTTCAGACAGTTGTGTGACTAGTATTTTACACTGTTGAAAAAAAAAAGAATTGATTTTCATCTAATTTTACTACTTTACATAGCTTGAATACTGTGTATTAACAAGCTATAAGAAAAACAGAATGCCACCTATGCTTGGATAAGAACATCATGGTGGAACAAAGCCTTAATTTTCCTTTAGCAAACTTGTGTGTATATGTGCAAATCCAAGTTTAATGTATTGCAATTCATTGCTTGAATTATGTGTATGCCAAATATACTCTCTCAGTGCAGCTCACTCTAATCTCTAATTTTTATTGGAGCTCCTGAGAATATACAAGTAGTAACACCACTGGTGTTATCTTAAACATCTAAGGATATGTGAGATAATTCACGGGGGAAAGGTAGTATCTTTCATTAGATCCACTGATACAGCTATGAGAAAATGGGTACTCTTTCAGACAGACAAATCATATGTAAGATATATAAAATGACCAAACATGATGATATGATATTGATAATGTTATCCTTAAATGCTTTGCACTGACTTAAATATTGAATTAGAAGGGTTCTGATTCATGTAATCTTCAGCCAAGTTGTCTTATTGGAGAAGATGGCTATTTATTCTATCTTGCTGTCAAAAAAGTTGTGATAACAACATGATTAGGTATAAAAAAATCGAGAAATTATGCATTGTCCTAATTTAATTTTGCTCTAAATAAAACACTCAGGAAAGCTGCAGAAGGATAAGAAGAATACTCTAACCAAGGCAAATATGACAGAAGAATAACCAGATTTAGGAAAGAGACTGAAGGACCATCCAAAGTCTCCTTGGCAGTACCCACACTCCATGTTCTTTTTGTATAGCTCTGCTTTAGGATCTCTTATGAATGATGAAAATGAAGAGATGAAGATGGAAAAATAGAAAGAAGATAATTAACTTTCTAGTCTAATCTTATTCCAACTAAGTCTACTATAGATTTTGTTTAATAAAATATTAGATTAAAAAGAACAAACCTTCAACAGCAGACATCCATTCCAAATTACGGAAGTAAAAATGAAAAGAATCATGATCAACAGTGATGTAGAAAGAGGAAATGTAAGCAAGCATCCAATGAGAAATCAGATACTCTTCAACTTTTTAACTGAAAGGCATAGTCAATTAAGAAGGAAGTATATCTGAAAGCTTCAATTAAAAAAAGTATGGATTCAAAACCTACTCAAAAAGGCATTACTATACTTCCAAAGAAGAATTAGAATAAGAAAAAGAAAAATGCTCAGAAATTGTACAGTTGAACAGTAACTGGACCTTAGACATATCTAGCTGTGATTGTGACACAGCTTAATGGAGATTTGGCACCATTTACTAATGGGAAAAATTGATAGAAAATTCAAAGTGTCTCTGCATTGACACACATGGCAAACATTTTGGAAGAAGGAATAACAGATTTATTTGTCTATTTTGTGGGGTTTTCTTCATGTAATAAATGGTTGACAGCAGATTAGAGAACCACAAGGATATAAAGAGAAGTTTGCTGTTTGTTTCTGAGAATGTTTTTGAATTCATTGGCAGTATAAAATGAACACAATTTTAAAAAATTGCATGTGTAAAACTCAAATTTTGATGTCTACAAATTCAAGAGGATCATATATGTTCAGGAATAAAAAGGTCTTCTAAACCCTCCCATCCTTATTTGCAAATTCATGTAAGAGGCTATTTATAAATAATTCCCAGGAAATGGAATTACAGCAAAGCACAGAAAACATTTTCTATTTAGAGATACCTTCCAAATGGGCTCAAACCACCCAGACAATTGAGACAGCCTGATCAGAACAGAAAACACAGTTACACTATTCGTGTAACTCCCCAAATCAAGGCCACTTCTTAGCAAATTACTGTCTACATAACCATACAATCATTTCACATTTCCCCATTCCTTAAACCAAATTGCAGCAATGTTTACCTAACATACACTAATGAATCTTGACATCTTTATATATAGTCCATTTAGGAAAAAAGTATTTTGGTCTCGTCAGGGGAAGTTCATGCCTAAGTGGAAAACTTCTTGAGGACTTCATAAAGCACACTGGCTTTTATAGGCCTATTATGCAAAAGGGTAAGCAGACCTCAGTTCATGAAAATGAGAGTGCAGGTCGTGCAGTTCCATTGTTGAATGCACGATTGTCTTGCCTACAAACGTTCAGGCTAGAATTTAGCTACAGGACCTGCACTGAGGGGATAATTGAATTATAAACACTAACCTGGTGATGAAATAATATGTATTAAAATTGGATTACCCATTCACTGCCTTTTTGCACAGAAGATGTTGAAACATTCTGACAGTTCTGAAAGTATGAAGACTACAGTAGAGCTGATCAGAATAATATAACTCTCCTTCTTCTAAATTTACCATATAGAGCAAGAATTTCTATATTTCAGGACAATGCCACAGGGGTTTTAAAGATGCTTTTTGTTGCTGTATTGAGCAGCAGGGTAATGAGGTAGTGTTAATTGCAATGACTTGACTGAAGGTCTATTAGCTATTAGCTATTACCTTTCTGAGTGTTAAAAAGCATGAAATCATACCTACATAATTCCTGAAGTTGAGTAATCAATAATGAATTAAATAATACTTAATTTCTTTTCATTTGTTTTCCATTCATCGTTCAAAATTTTCAACTTTTATTCCTCAGAATGATAAAGGTTAGAATTTTTTCGCTGATATAATTGATGACACTACAATCAAAGTGTTGATAATTGTATATAATTGCATGTTGGAGCCAAACTGAGAAGAGAAGGTTAAGCACTTTAAGAGGAGACGAAGGAAGGCGAGACCTGCGATTTCTCTACAAGCACCCTGGAGAAGGGTCTTCCCACTCTTTGTACTGTTGGATGGCCAGAAAATGCCCTTTTGGTGTGTTCCAAAACCAGAAATGAATGTTGTTCTGAAAGACTGAACATAAAGATTCAAAATCGTGGCCTTATCCTTTCTTCCAACTGCCCTGTGAAGACAGAGACATTTAAGGGAATAGAAACACTGTCCAGGAAGCCTCCATTGTGAGGCAGAGATTTTGTGCTACTGTTTAAATCAGAGTATTTAATATGTGGACATGTGTTCAGCACTGCTCAATTACAGTGCCTCCACATATTTTCATGGTTTGATGCCTCAGAATAGAGTATCTTTTAAAGGACTTCCTGAGCATGGCTAATTCCTTGCTGAATCAGCTGGACTGGTGGAGACTCAATTTTTACAGCTGTCTCAGCCTTTCATTCTAGGAAAGCTTCAAAATACTTAGCAATGAATCAAACTCTATGGCAACTTATTGGTAGGATTTTGCTGAAACGATAGAGTCACTACAGCAGCAATTCCCATCTCCATAGCAAAATTATTTTTTACTTATCCAGCTATTTCAAAAACGTTATTGGAGAAGAATCATTTTTCAATTTATATTTTCATCCATTACACCTTCTATTTTTTTAAAACCTAGCATATTTTAAAAGACAATTGCTTTGTTAAAATGCATAATTTTTATTTATCAGCAATATCAAACCAAATAATAATTACTTCATTTATTCTGGTTGCAACTGTAATCGGTTTGGGTTTTGTTTTTTCCTTACTTCAGCCCTAAGCACAGGCTAAAAGTTCCACGTGACAATATGAAGGTATAGACCTAGAATTAAAAAAAAAAAAAAAAATTAGTGATTTACTGTGTACTGAGAAGTTCAGATTTGTGCTTTCACATACCATGCTTCTCAGTAGAAGAGCCAATTTCTGAGCTGTTCATGCTGTACAGCTCTCATTCACAGGATCTCTTAATGAGCATAATTGCATAAATAAGTAAATATGGTATTTACGTCTTTCATCCGGAGAAAGCAACGCAAATGCAGAAGCAAAGCAAATATTCCTCTCTGAAGTGTATGGAAGGATATCATCCACCTAAATTCTCAGCTACATTTTTCAGGTAATTTAAAAAAAAAATTTATTCAGAACCATCAACCCAAACAATAATGTACTTCTGAAGGTATTTGAAACCTGAAATTTCTATCCACAGATTTTCATTATAAGCCTCCTGGAAGAGGTTGTTGCTATTCATTATTTTGGGCCAAATTTTTGAAAAGATAAACTTGGTAATTTCATTTGATTATATGATCACTTTTCTATCTCTTATAATATATCTTCTTATCATAATATTTACTTTTGTTTATGCTGTGGTAATAGTAATTAGATAAATAACAAAATGGTACATTATCTCACAACTGCTTTATCTGTGTTGTAATTCCAAAGTATTCTCAGAAAAACACCACAGGAAACTTAAACCCTTAACACTTTAAGCTCCAGAAGGATGACAGTGGGGTGTCGTTCTGTACTGTGAATTTATTCAGTCATTTACTATGAATTATGGACATGCAATACCATGTAGAAATTGGGCTGAACATGTGAGGATTCAGATTAATAGAAGGAAGAATTTCCTTAATCGTGGGAAAATTTAATTTTTTTGGACATATACTTTTGGGAACAATATTTAAACCCTAAGTTTCCATTTCTGTTCTTGTAATTTCAACACTTTTATGGTAGCTATCCCCTCTAATTATCAGGGAACTCCCATTAGTCATGCACTTAGATATCAGTGACTCCAGTGGCAGCATCTCAAACCCAATTAGGAACTTGACTAAAAGTGCTATAAACCAGACTGGTTTTTTGCTGGTAGATGAAAGTCAAGTATATAAATGAGAGCAACCCCCAAAATGCTTATAAACAGTAATCACAAATCACTGTGCATGTTGCCATTTACTTCCTAAAATATAAATTTTCGAATGTGAGAATATGTATTTATTATTCAGACAATGGTTTTGTAAGTTTCTGTTACCCTTTGCTTGCTTTCCCAGGACTGTGTAAATATGTGCATGGCTCTGAACAATTAACAATTCGATATTCATATCCCACTTTTACCTTCTCTCACTGTTTCTAGAAAGTGCATTAGATAATTTCGGTTGCCAACCCTGTAATGACCCTCAGTTATTTCCAGTCTCTCTTAGGGTGTTAATATTTCATTTGCAATCACACTCTGTGAGTTGTAGAAATGTTTATGAATGTGTGTAGGGCAACAGAACATTTTTCACATTTGAGTCATTATAGTGATAACCCTAAGCACAAAACACTCAATGTGAATGAATCTTTCTTTTACCTTCCAGAGGCTTGATTCAGACCCAAAAAGCTTAAATCAGAAGTGTCTTCCAGTATGTAAGTGCTCTCATGTCCATGCACTTCAGGTGCTTATGCAGCATATCTATGTTTTTTGTTTATTAGTTCCCTATGTTGATGACCACTTATGGGATTATGTATTTTATTGAACTGGGACTGCTGAGATCAAAGTTAGGAATAAATGAGTACTGCTGAATATGGGTAAGTGCACATATCTACTAATTTTTTTTAATAATTTAGATTAATCTTTCAAAAAGCAGGAATCACATGTGAGAAAGACACCCGTGGATTTTAAAAATCAGGTCTGGTGGCTGGTTACAGTATTTTAAAGAATAGCTTCTTCAACAGCTTTATGCCTAGGAGGTGTGCAAAGCAGCAAATTATTTCTACTGAATGGGTAGTAAGAGCTTTATACTGTGGAAGTTAAACATCTCTCAGAAATCAAAGTATTCATAACTTCCATTTAAGCTTGCTATAGAATAACTCATGAAACTGAAAGATCAGCAAGAACTTTCAGACAATTTTGTCTGTTTTTATTTGCTTGCTGTATGCAAGAGCATTAAAATATTCTTTTATCTAAAGTATAATTAGCAGACAACTACACTGTGAACAGCTAAATCATTTAACTACTTCAGAAAAAAAAAAGGTAATCTTAAATTTCATTCAGAAAGCTTTTGAATGAAGAAACTGAGGGCTATAATTTTATCCTTAGAAGAAAGCTTTTCTTTCTAGGATAAGCTACAGAAAACTAGTTTGACTCACACAATTGTGTTGCACACAAAATGTATTTAATAAAGAGTAGACCAATATTTTGCATAGACATTTTCACATTTAAATTTCCTTTTTCTCTCTGAACACTTCAGGCCAGCTTTCTTCCTTTCATAATTCTTTTCTCTGATACCTTTAAGTCTCAATTAGTGATATTCTTAGTGTTTCTGCATCTGGCTCACAAAATAAATGCCTTCCTACAAAAGCACTCCACTTATTACTTCACAAAGAAATGCTGATAATTCTACATTATTAAGACTCATAAGTACATCAATAAAGAGAAATGAATAAATTCAAATGCATTATGTCATAAGAAGAACACATTATGCCTCTGACAACTGCTGACTTACAGAGGCGAAAAAAATGAAGTGAGCTGGTATTAAGTTAAAAAAATTCTGGCCAAATACACTCATTTTACTGAAAAATCAATTTAACAACTTATTTTGACAATCAGAATAAGATGATCTGAATGTTATCTTTCCTGTTGAATTTCTAATACTGCTTATATGTTCTTAATAATTTTATTTATTCTGAGGATTAAACTAGATTTAAAAACAGTGGGATGTAATCATGATGTACCTGCTTTATTAGCATATAAATAGGCATAACATTTAAGAAATGTCAAAGGTAAAAATATATTTTGTTCATAAGTATATCAAATAAATAAATGATTCCTAATTGTTTCCTCTTTTTCTAGTACCATGTTATTGCATAACTCCTTTGGCCTTTGTAAAAATGTCCAAGTTCTCAATGCGCTGGAAAACATAGCAGTGGCTACATATGAGCTCAGAGGCCTAATTACGAATGCTCCTTGAAAAAATAATCTTGCTTTCTGTTCCCCTTCAAATCTAAGACCATTTCTAATTATTAACTTTTTATCTCAAATACTTAGAAATGTGTCTGTTCTCTAGACTTCTGAGCACACAGAAAAATTGTTAATCAGTCCTATCTTTTTTTTTCAATGAGATGTTTAAGAACTGTGTCTGAGTTTAATAAGCCTGTGTTTCCTAGTGCTGTTTTAAGGCACTTGTCAAGTGACATGATTCAGCTTCTGATGTGTACATAATTACCAGGTGATTCAGTACCTTCTCCCTGCAGGTGCTGGGCTCAGGGCAATCACAGCTACGATAAGACTCAGGCAACCCAAACTTTTAGTGATTTATATTCTCTTAGCCAAAATATGTCCCATGAACTTAGATGTTCTGAATCAAAACTTAGGTGGACTCTAGCTGGGAACTCTCATATATTTTGAAGTAAAAAGTGTTATCTATTGACTAATCACCTTTCTCAATTTTTTTTTTTTAAGAAAAAAACCGATATGAATACTAATGACATGATTTGCATATGACGGGAATTTTCTGTGCCCAGCATATGTCCTCTGACTCATGGACAATTTTGGCCAATGGTGTGAAAGAGACTGGCCATTACCCTCATAGAATTTCCCCCTCCTTCTAGAGGTAGATTTGTGCAAAGTAACTGAGAGAATACACTTGCTAAACTGCATGTCACTCACTTCAGTGTACCTGGGAAGCATTTATGTTGTATTAGCCGGAATCAATAGTGTTAGAATCAATAGAATTAGCAGGTTTTTTCTGTGACATGAATAAAACCTTAAAAAAAAAATTACTTAAAGCTACTATAAAGCACAGTCACAGTTCTGAGCAAGCTAAAAATATGAGATGTGGTTCCTTGTCACCTATTCTTCACCCCTGTTCAGAAAAAGGTTGTTGTTGCTCTTTCCATTGTTAGACTTGCTCATATAAGTAACATTTTGTCCTTGTAGAACAAGGACTTTTCTATTGAATTTTTTTATTTATCCTTTTTTTTTTTTTCAGGTATGATCTAGAGAAGATAAGGAAACAAGATCAAGCATTTATACCCCTACATCTCCTACACGCAATATATCGTCTCCCAATAAAGGCAGAGAAACAGAATAAATAAATAAGAAAAGAATCCAGTATTCTGTCTCGTTTCATCACATCTTACCATGAACATATTGCCACCTTTGCCTTAGAAAGCTGACATAAGTGCCATGACATTTTTCTTAATTCTAAAGAACAGTTCTCCTTTGTGTTTGAAGGATGTGCATGATCATACAATGTTTCCTCACGTGCTTGATCCAAGAAAATTCTAATTAGCTGAATATTTTCCAACTACATACCACTATCCACGCACATAGTCAAATTTTGCCTACATCTTTTGAATCTCACGTCTTCTAGTAACACATTTGATTAATTTAAAATTCTGTATAGCTGATTTTTTAAAAAAATCTATATCCTCAGCTACTGAGACAATCTAGTCTTTTTTGCCTTTGCAATACTGCATTTAAAATTCTATTAGATACATGATTCTGCCAGCAACAAATGAACCATAGAGTGCTGGTATGAGAATAATGCAGATGTAGAAAAGTAAGAAACACACACACCATTTTTATATGTTTTTGAATTTACTTAAGGATTCAACATGTACATTTATATGAGAAAAATGAGCATTTTTTTGGATGAGATAAATTATTGTAGGAAATATTTGTTGTTTTATGGCTCTCACATATCCCCATTAACTAAACAAAAATTCACATCAGCTCATAAAAAATTAATCGAACTTTTGAGTAAAAATCTGCTACTTAAAAACACCTACAGAGACCATTAAGATTAATAATGTCTACATGACCTGAAAACAAAACAAAAGGAAGAATTTTCTCCAGAAACAGGGATATAGTTCAATTTATCTTTCCTTTTTTTTTTTTTTTTTTTTTTTTTTTTTTTTTTTTTTTTCAGTTTTTTAAAATTT
>VZTJ01000827.1:1395569-1587136 GCA_013397795.1 Orthonyx spaldingii
TTTTTTAAATTTTACTGCAGATCTTTAAAATTTTGTTTGGAATTTCTATTGTCCATTCTTAAACAAAGATGTGTGATTATAGCAAATTTATAGGCACTGCTTACCATGACTATATCCATCACGAGATAGCATTTGATAACAAAGCCAGGGCTTGTATCTCATTCCAGATGACTGACCATTTGGATCTGTATAAAGAACTGTGAGGGGCGGGGATTTTTTTTATTTCTTTAATAATTTCAGCACTGTGGATAACTATGAAATACCTCTCCCTTGTGTGCTGTAAAATGTAATCTTGCTGGTCATTATTTTAGAAAATCAGAATGCTTTTGAGCACTGAAACTCTTAACATCTATAAAAAGTGCTGTTAGCCAAAAATCCCATTCAGGAAAACCTGCAATTTCTTCTACTTGAAACAAAGTTGCTGTCTTCTACAAAGGTTTTCATCAGCTGTATCCTGTATTTTAACAGAAGAACACAACTTAAAGATGCTTTCCTGGTTGGAACTTTTCCTGCCACACTTTTAACAGGGATTAAACTCCATTCTCAGGAAAACATCAGTCCTGTGTTACAATATAGTTCCACATAAACTGATTTTTTATGAATCCCTGAATATTCTTTAAAGTACACCCAAAGTTCAATCTAATCTAGATGGCATCATCAAATTTTTATACCATTACTATAATTACATTTGCACACACAACTCAATTACCAAAGATATGGATCGTTACCTGCCCAATTTGATTATGAAATTTAAATCAATATATTTGATATAATTACAGTTAAGGTTACAGTACATTTTGTCACAAACCACATTATACATTACTGTCTTGTTTTATGCATTTTAATAATTCACTTTAATCTGGTATACTTCAATAAAAAGGGATATTTTTCTTCTGGAGTAATTTCACTAAATGGGAGGAGATGGGAAAATATATTGTACATTAGCATCTAAAGCTAAGCAAATTATCTATCCTGCATTTTGTTTTAAGAATCTACAAGCATATTGTTGTGTTTTGGAAACAGAAAAATATCATTGCCCTTCTGTATTATTGTGTGTTCATGGAAGCTGATCCATAGGAGAAAATTTATAGAAGGAGACATATGCAAAATTAAAGCCAAATTGGGTGCTAACACACAACATCTGCTGTAATATGCTTGTCCAGGTGCCAATGAGTGTCAGATTTGACTCAAAGCTTGAATTTGGACAGTTCTGAACTAGCAAATGTTTGATATGAGCAATTCATATGTGCACACTAATTCATGCATGCACATAAACTCTCTCTGCAATACAGTCATCTGGGGGAGTTGCAGCAGGGAATCTGTTTGGAAAACACAAACATACACTCCTAAAGCAGAACAGAACCAGAAGCAATTTAAGAATATCCATATTTCAGAGTGATGAAAATTCTCAGTTAAGTTATTCCTATACAATTTCATTATAATTAGAGTGTAATTTGCCTCAAAGTGTTTCCATACCTTTGCTTGGACAAAGCTCACTATACAGCACCATGAGACTTCTGTATTTTTACTTTTACTTTGTGGCCTGGCATAGTTTCCCTCCTAGTGAAATGGTTATTCACTTGATTCAAAATAAAATATTAAACATTTGTTTCATCCTAAAATTCATCTTAAATACCAAGGTGATTTCTGTAGCAAAAAGTTTTATTGCAACCTCTTCATATTTCCTGCAAACTGTCCTTTAAATATTCCTTTTTTTTTTGGATGACCTGTGCTTTGCTGTAACCTACGTGATAGATAAGCGACAGACTGATCAATGAAAGGCCAGATTTTCAACAAAAGCATCTAGTAAAGCTTACCTGAAAGGCATTTTCAAATTTGAACATTAAAAATAAAGTGTGATCTCTGTTTAAAAAAAAAAAATACAAACAAAAGAGTTGAATTTTAGCAACTTTTTAATATTGGTTCACAAAATTTTTTATATTTCAACGCTTAAACTCTGAACTCAGGACTACCCCTTTATTTCATGTTCTGATTTCCCTTTTTTTCCGAGATCTTGATACTCTGATATTTTTTCCTTATTGTTTTGGGAGTTGAGATTAAATAAAGGAAATAAATATCTGTGTACATCTGAGTGATATCTATGCAAAGAAACTGGCAGTGAGCATCTGTAAAGGAGAAACAATTCTTACTTTGCTTTTTGGCCTCATTAACTTGCTGTATAAAAGTAAAAAGAGAGAGAATGGGTGCCTTTTGGACTTTTATCTTGGGCAGATATTAGACTCCACAATTTATTATTTAAATCACATTTCAGATTTCACAGTAGAAGTTAATAAGCTACTCTACAGGAAGAAAAAGTCTATTTTTCCTCAGATTTATTAACATGCATTCAAATTGAGACCTGCAGAAATGTTCTCTACGTTTGTGACTGTAATATCTGATATCTAAGTAGGATAAAATATAGTCTTATTCATGGGAATGGATTTTCTTGTCTTTATTGAAAGACGATTTCACAATAGAAATTAATTAAATTTTAAAAGACTTGTCATAATTCCATTTATTTATATATCTTTTTAGTAAACATAAAATAAAAAGAATGACTGAAATCTATTTGAAATTTTTTTAAGTGAGAATATTGGAGAAAGGAAAAAAAAGGTTTTTTCAAGCTTGTCAGCTCATGTCCATGTATTAATTCTTTGGGGTTTACTCTTTCATCTGTGATCTATTTCACATTAGCATCAGAGATCATGGTAGAGCAAAGAATGCTCCTTCTGTTATCTCAGGTTGTATCGCAGTCAGTCTTAAGCTGTTCAGTCATGACTTTAACCCTCAAGGTCTTTTAATGAAAAAGCACACATTTCTAGAGTTACAGCTACCTGTGGCTCAAATTGGATTGCTATGCTCTATCCAAGTCTACCTCCTATTTGAATCCTATAAATTGTGACAAGTATTTTTCTAGCTGAAAAATCACTGCCTTTATTGGGAGCACTGATGGTATTCACTGCATGAAATGGATGAGGAGACTTCCATTGGGATGAAAATCATCTTGTTCACCAGAGGTTAAGAAATAGTTTCATTTCTTTCCTGATCAATTTAAGATGTTATCTAAGTTTTTACTCTGGTAAAAATAGGAACTTTCTACTCCCTAAGCAGTGGCCTTAAAACAGTTGTCTGGATTGAATGAATAAATTACTCACTGTGATATGAAGCAACAACAGAGAGCATTTGCCAGCTAAGTTCTGTCCAGGTTAAAAGTAGTGCTGCCATATTGTCCAGTTTGGGGGCCTCTAGGAGTCAAGACGGTGAGAGAAACTGTGTTCCCTTACTAAAAACCAGGACTTCCTATCCACTTAAACACAAAACCAGATTCCACATAGCACAATTTTGTCTTTATGCATCAGGCAAAACAGGGGAAAAGTAAAATAAAAAAAGTGATAGAATGTAGAAATAGTTCTTCTGAATAAATTCTGAAAGTCCACAGCATTTAGGAAAGCCCTTGAGCTGACATTCTTCCTGGCACACCCCAATTAACCTTAGTAAAAGCTGACTTGAACTTTCCTGTACACACTCTCCAAATTTTTCCTAGATTAAAATAGTGTTTCCATTATTTACAAAACATATGAACAGACTGGTTCTAATTACAGACATTTTAACGAGCTACAAAACCAGGAGACCACATTGTATTGTCAGTATTTCCAATGCAATTACCACACC
Source organism: Orthonyx spaldingii (assembly GCA_013397795.1). Taxonomy (NCBI): domain Eukaryota; kingdom Metazoa; phylum Chordata; class Aves; order Passeriformes; family Orthonychidae; genus Orthonyx; species Orthonyx spaldingii. The sequence continues at coordinate 1,399,242 of VZTJ01000827.1, forward strand.
ATGCATAGTGCAACTCTATATTCTTCAGTATCTCTCCTGAACAACTCAGTACAGAATTGGCTTTATGTCTCTCTGTCCATTCAAAAAAACCCCAAACCCCAGTTTGTTAATTCATTCAGGCAGCCCACAGGCCTCAGGTACATTAGAGCCACTGAGCTGAGGAAAGGTTCAACTTCATTGAACATTTTCTTTGCATTTAGTAAATGATAATAATTCTATGATTCAATGATATGTTTTTCTTATATTATGGTCTCTCTGTATATTGATGAATGCTAATCTATTTTTATTAAGATCAGTTTGAACTCAGTTGACTAGAATAGTGTAGGTAAGAGCTGTGTAATAAGACAGAAAGCCTGGTAGTGGTCCTTGTTTCATATCTTGAAATCAACTTTAATTGAAGAAGGTGCTGAACCTAAGCTGGTGTCTGGTGACATTATTTTTAATGGCGCTCGGACAATTTTCATCCATTTCATGTCTGATCCTTTGACTGTGCCTTACTTGTTTTTCACTACGTTTATTTTTTTTTGCTGCTAATGAAATGTTTCCTGCTTCATTTCCTGAATAAGAATGTCAGCTGGCTGGAAAAAAGATTCTTCAACTATACATGTATTAGTAACCAGATTTTCCCAATGCCCATTGACATTGACTTCCATAGAGATTCATTAGTTTAAAAGGGTTGAGAAGCTGACCATGAAGCCTTTTTGACAGGTTTTTAAATAAATACCTAAATTTGAACTTACAGTTGATGTACCATACCATTTTTGTAAGGTTTGCATATTTAAGTTGTATAATATAAATTAATCACCATTTATTTATTCATTGGCAAGCAGAAAAAAACCCCAGGGTTTAGGACTCTGCAAAATGGCTTAAGAATTTTCTCAGAAAAACTAAATAAATGTTAATTTTTCAGGTTTTCCATGGATATATGCTTTACATTTCAATAGCCACAAGATTTACAGAAAGTTTGACTATAGTAAAGTACACAATGCAAAAGGTTTTCTCTTTAGCTGTGTGCCCAATCGTTATGAAAACTTCAGAACTCCTCACAGAATTTCATCATTCCACTTATTACACAGCTTCATTTCATAGAAGTTAATATTATGACATCAGAAAGTTTAGCAGTTATGGGAATCAAACTTTTGCCAGGTTTTATCTGTTTATCAAATCTGATGATGGTTTCTGTGGAATGAACACTCTTAAAGATAAACCTTCCTTTTTGCATTCTCTGGGCATGGGTGGCTATTGAAGTAACAGCTTTTCAAACTGCATGAAGTATTAACTTCAATAAGAAACAGTGCATACTGAATGAAATATAAGTTTTGATAGGATTATTTGATTATGGAACCAAGCAAGAAAATATGGTCAAGTTTATGGTCAGACAGTATTTAATTAAATTCAAAATCTTTGGCAATGATAGAATGATTGAATTCTGGAGAAAACAGAAGTTTTCAAATTAAATGTTTACCTCCATAATGTAGATGGGACTGTTTCCAAGGGACTAAAATATCTGCATGGCCCAGCCTTTGTCTTAGTGAAAATCCCATCTAAAATAAGTTTTCATGTAATGTATTATGGTTCCAAGGGACTAAAATATCTGCATGGCCCAGCCTTTGTCTTAGTGAAAATCCCATCTAAAATAAGTTTTCATGTAATGTATTAATGTGATCAGTCCCACTGCTTTCACCTTTGAATTTCACAGGACTTTTATCTTTAATGTACTCAGCTTATTCCAAAACCACATAATAGAATCTTTTTGCTCATCAAGGATGACTAACCTTATGATGTCTACATATCACAGATGCCTAGCTAGATATTTCTAAAACTACCTCTACAATTTTATTAAAAATACTTGCCTGACATCCTAGTGCACTTTGTCTACAAGATTACATGAGCCTTCTTCACAAATTTTTCTGTGATATACAGAAAACTCCACTTCATTCCCCTTTTCTATTTTGAGAGTAAAAGAACATGTTTAAATAGAGAGGAAAATGTTTTCTTACTGTCTAGAAGTACAAGTGAACCTTGAACTGAAAATTTATTTTTTAAAAATTAGTGGATGTTCTGAGTTAAGGGGACTGATTTCCCCGTAAACAAATGTGGGAGTGTTCACAAGAACAACTCCATCACCACACAGCTTAGCTTTATTATCTGACCCTTAGTGACTTCACTGGGGTTTCAGGAACTAGCAAAGGTAAAATGGGGGTGTATATATATATATGATAGATATTTTTTTTTTTTTTTCAAGAAAAATGAAAAAGGAAAGTCCTGAGATGCCTGCTACAATTTAAAGTAAACACTATGACTCTCTGTCTTAGTTTCTGAAAGGATTTTACCACAGTTTTAATAAAAGCAATTTCTCTATCTGAACTTCCATTGTCACAAAAATAGGATACTCAGTTTAGTTGAACATTTTCTATTTCCATAAATTTGTTTTCACAAATTTATAGAAGTGTTTTCATTATTCTTATTGCTATTACTGTTACTATTACTATTGTTATCTAATTCAAGTAAAATCAGATCTGTAAAAATCTAGACTGAATGCAAAAACCACCAATTGATTGCAGTGATCTCACAGTAATATAATTTTTATTTAATTCTAGATTAGCTAAGATTAAAATATCTTTACTATTAGAGAATGTTTATTTTTGAGTTTCCAGTATTCTTCAGACCTGTTACTCACTCTGTTACAATGGATGTACATACCTTGCAGTCTGAAATCCATAATTTGTTATTCAAACTGTGATTCTACAGGTGAATTCACACAGGAAAACCTCCACATCTATCTCAAGCCTCTGTACTTGTCTTAATGAGCATGTACATGTGCTCTTGTGCAAAAACAGGCTGATGACTTAAGCTACTTCTAATAATTACTCTGATGTGTCTTTATATTGCCTTTATTCCATCTTTTTCAACTTCAGAAAGTTTCCATTATAATAGATGCCTCAGCTCAAAAATATCTTCCTTCAGAGGAAATAAGCATTTTATTTTACTGCTTTCCAAGCTTTCTTTTCAATATTTTAGGAAAGCAAAGATTTAGTGTATCAATCATATATCTGGCTTTAAAAGCAGCAACTATTTCTAAACTGTAACACAAACCAGATCTTTCCTATCTGATATTTTGACTGACTCACTTGCAACAAATGCTACAAAAGGGATCGAATTTCTTCCTTATGTCCTCTAAGATTATTATCTTAAATACTATAGCAAAAATATGGTTTTAAAAAAATCACATCTAGAAGTGTATAATGTTATCATGATGAGTACTCTTATAAACATTCTCTTACAGTTCCAACACATTTACAGTTTGCCTTCTTGTTTTAAGTATTTAGGGAAAATATTAAATCTGTCATGAAGTTGGTTCTATGCATTTTATTCAAACTATGAAAATTAAGACAAAGAGCGAAAATAAGGTCTACCTGTACAAAAGAGAAGACTGTGTTACAAGAAGCTTTGACCCTGAAAAATGATCCTTCTGGTCAGGCCTCCTGGTCTGAATTTGACCCTGCTTATTCAGGGCAAATCTTCAGACAAGTGACAAAAGCCATCTCCAAACAACACTTTTTTTGAAATACGGTCTAGAACTGCATCCTCATTCTTTACTGTGTCATTTACATACTGCCGCTTTTCTGTATTTCTCCTTGCATGATATTTTTTACAGCACACATCATATTTAATTTAATAAGTTGTTGGATAAACAAGTGCTGACAAGGAATTTGAAACATTTCTTATATTTAAACAGAAGGTGGTTATGGGGTTTTTATTTGTTTGTTTGTTTGAGTATAAGCTGATTATAAGTTCCACTGACATGAACAATGAATCTTCTATTCAGTCCAGTGTGGCTTTCTGGTATCTTAGCTCCTTTTCTTACAGTGTACATAGGCCTTGAAAACGTGGAACACATTCCTTCAGATATTTGAGCTTCTTATGCCACTTAATTTTATGTGCCAGAGGCTGGAAAAGTGAATTGAGCTCCTTACCTCTAGTATCAGCATCCTGGGAAGATGGTATGAACTACATCTTCAGTGGCTGACTCTTAAAGAAAACCGTAGCTGAAAAATTTGACCCCTTTAGATAAAGAAACTTCTAAAAGTGCTTGGGACTGCAGCTGACAGAGCACTTCAGAAAGTTTGCCATAAATATATCTTCATTCTTGTACACTGTTCTCTGTAGTTTCTTCCTATGCTAACTTCAGTTCTATGAGTTATGAAGCTAAAAAATTCCTTTTAAAAGTGATACCAACACTGTAAATATTTTTTCAAATTAAATTTTAGAAGTATTTTTTCAGCAGTTTTCATGGAAATATAGTTAAAAGTTGCATTACTTCTACTAGGGGCGTACTAAGACATAAAGAAAGCAAAACACTATTTAAAGAGCAAATCTATGTTCATTGAAACATAAGCCGAAAAAAATATATATCAGGGACAAAGTTTTACTCTACCCTTTTCTGGGGATCAAATAAGGAACTATGAAGTTAGGATCACAATTCTGAGAAGGCAAAAAATGTAGAATAAGTGACTTATATGTAGTGTGCTCTTAAAAGTTTCTTTAATAGTATTAAACAAGAAAAATTTTGTCAGCTTATTGAAAATAACAATCTGCATATACTATATTGTGCTCACTTTTCAGCGTTATGAGTTCTAAATGCCACTACTAGACCCTATATTCTGTGGTTTTTAGCAATATAAATATGCTATTCTGGACAATAAAATTATTTTAGGCACCTATAAGAAAGCAAATTAATAGGCATCCCATACTTTGAGTTATGTACGGTGTTTCTAGAAATATCTTTGGATATGTAGTTTGTCAATATAAATAAAACAGTGATGTATTTGGAAATACCTGATAATATGCCTTTGACGTCTGTCTCTTTGTCAGTCAACAAGTTATTTTTGAAGCAATTCCCATATCTTTTTTTTTTTTTTTTTTGACCAGATCTTTTATATTCTGCTTACTCTTCATAGAACAATGGCAATTGCCTCCTTTTTTGTCCTGGTGTATCTTTGAAGATAACTAGAACATCTTAAACCCTTTCAGAGTAACAACAATTCCTACAGAATTTCAGTTTTATCCAATTTTCTTTTTTGGAATCACAGGCACTTCTTCAAAATCTGTTGATCTTTTGTCCTGCTTCAACTACAACCTTAATGCTCCCTCTTAGCTCCCAGAAGTGAGGGTGGAAATAGTAAGGAGTTCAGCTCCTCATTCTTTCATAGCTTTCATCTCCAAGGAAAAAAGTGGGAAACAAGTACAACCAGGAATGCCTTCTTGGTTCTCTTTCCCCTTAAAGCTCTTTTAAAGTTTTTTTTCCTTCTCTCAATATCTACCTGTAATCAAACTTCTTCTTAGGACCTCACTGACAATTTTTCATGGATATTTTTGTGTGAAGAAAACAGTTCTTTTGCTTTTTTGCACCATTTTTAGCATTTTCTCTGTCACTGAAGAAAACAGACCTGCTCATATTGTTATCTGCACAAGGCACTCAGAGAAGGCAGGGCAAACGCAAAATGGACGGAATCATTTGCGGAAGAGCACATTAAATCACTGATAGCCAGTGATGGTTACTTTGGAAAATGATGACCATGGCACTTGTAGCTTGTGATGGTTATACCAGAATTTTTATGGTTTTCTACTGTCCAGGCCTTCATAATGCATCAGACCTCATTAGGGCAATTTGCTCATGTCAATTCCTGTTACAGAAATGGTAGGCACATGGATGGAGCACTACCATAGTAATAGCAACTGTCTCAGAGGCTGTGCTGAACTGTTCGATGATGTGCCTTGAATTTTATAAATAATTGAAAACAGTAAGTGGCAGGAGAGCTAGCAGCAGGAAGCACACAACTCACTGTAGTCTGTGTGTGAGCAGCTCCCCTGGACTAAATAAAATCAATAATCACCAACCAGCCTTTCTTGGGTACTATAAAAGCTAAAGATCCCATATTGCCTTTTATAAATGAAAACCAAGTAATTGACAGCAGTGACAGCTGCTGAGAGCATACCACTCACTGCCTGCACTCAGTGCCTCTTTCCTCTCCCTCCACCAACAGAAACAACAAATATATTGCAAACACGAATGACTGGCATTGCTGTCGCACACAAAGAAAGAACTCACTTGTTGCCTTATAATTGGAAATGAAAAAATGGAAGCACTGCCAGCAAAATGTTGTTAATGAGGCACTCTATGGGCTCTGATTTCAAAAGCTAAAATTTGCTTAAATCAAAATAATAAGGAAGAATTCTCTAGGATACTACTGAGAATTCAGACAGCTCTTGATGTGTCCCCTCCATCCCCATCTAGTTCTATACATTCCGTAGCACCACCAGCTGGGAATAATAATAGGAGGGAAATGTACTACCTGACTCAGTGTATTGCTGTGAGATTATTAATCAGTCAATGTTTGTGAAGTACGAGGAAAATGAAATGCTACCCACAAGTGTTAAATATTATCTTTTCACAGACTCATTCTCCCCCTCCAGCCTTTCAGCCTACTCTTATTCCCTTCTCTTGTAGTATTACTGTATACTTTGGAGTGTATATTTGCAGCATACCGAAATAGCACACCAGGATTCCAAGTCTGCAGAGTGAGCTTGCTATCAGGAGGCAAGGTCTGTTCTGTGAAATGTGTCTGAAAAACTTTTTGCACTATTTGTTGTAGGGAGCCCTGAATAAGCTATTCCTGTACCGAGTTTTCTTCCCCACTAGCCTAAAATTACTCTATACAATATTTGAAACAGCAGCTAAACTACTTTATACTGAAGCATTGACTCTGGACTACCTAAGTGCCTGGCTTTGTACCTGCATGCATCCCACGCTGATGGACGGCTTTTCTGCTACTGAACAAGCAAGACAAAAACTACATTCAGTGTGGAACCTTCTGAGGCTTACTGGTGCCCTAGGGCACACAAAGGAAATCTTTGCTTTTTACAGACCACTCACACTCCTTTCATGATGAGGACAGTCTACAATCCCTTCCCTTGAAAAGAGAGAGCCTAAGGTCTCCACTGCTCTAATAGCACGAGTAGCTTGAAATCCCTATTTTAAAAGAGATTCTCGAGACACCGTATCTTCCTATCCTACCTCTATCCCCATTTGCTTGTTCAGATCCTTCTTCTGTGACTGGAAAATGAAGAAGACTGTGAGACTGAGAACAGCATCCTCAACCACTTCCCAAGAGCACACAGGAGAGCACAATCCTGCAGAGCCCTGGGGGAAGCAACCGCAGTAGGAGAGAGCACCATGCAGTGGGGTTCCTGGCAAAGCAGGTAGAGAGAGCAAGGAAGCAGCAAGAAAGACTAAGGGCTCATGTAGTTTCCAGCCAGCAAACTCGAGGGTCAAGTTGGCAAAAATCAGTAAAACAACATTTATTTGGATCATGCGTGTTGATAGTTCTGAGTTACAGGGGATGTCTTATGTTAAAAATATATCACAAACATCGAAGTAAATTTGGGAGCAATTAATTTCTCCCAAATGCCAGCTTCTAATTGAAAGTATAAGAAGATTTCTTCCCAGAGGTTTTACAAATAAGTGGTTCATTGCAACAAAAGAAGACCCATGAGAAGGTCTCTAAGAGAACTCACAAAATGTAGTAATTTCAGACAGTACAATTTTAATTTTGAAACAGGATAAAAGTTTAAAATTGTCAGCTATTGGAAAATATGTTGATTTTGGTAGGGAAGATGTGTGCTAATATCTTTACAAACAATTTGATGGGTGACGGTATGGGTGTTAACGTCTTTGAAATGGATCTTAGTGTGTCTGGTAACTTTGGGCAGCAGGTTCGCTGCAGAGCCCAGACAGCTCGGCTCCTGAAACAGAGCAGGGTCTGCACAAGCCTGAGTTTCTGAGCTTTGGGGTAAAATGACAGGTTCACGGGGGGATATGTCGTAGGTAGTTCGAGAAGGCTGTACCTTCCTAGTACCTCAGCAGTGGGGAAAGGAAGAGGGCAATGTGCAGCCAGGAGTTTGAGATACAAGGAGGCTGCACCCTCCAAAACCTCGAGAGGGAAAGCCTCGTGGGTCTGTGCTCCAGTGGACTCTCCCTTTATTTGAATAAAGTTGCAGGACTCCTCTGTCTCCTTTATGGACCCTGGCTTTCCATAGCATGATCTTCCATACAATTTTATATATCAATGTATTCTCTATCTAATTTTAAATGTATTAACTATCTCATTTAGAAAGTTCCCCATTTCACCTCCTTTTCAAATTACACCTCCCAAACAGTACAATCTGCTAATCTGAAATGTACATGCTTAACTAAGTATTTGTACTAGCTAAACAAAACATTTCTGGGACAGTGCAGTTTAATATGCAGCAAATGCTTCTTTTGCCATCTTCTATATTACTGTTACGAAGATGTGTTTTTACTTTAAATGAATAGGCTTCACATTTTCACAGCCATCTGTGCTGTGAGTGACACAAGGCCTATGTTATTTCCCTATTAGAAAAAATCAAATTTCCTACATAATTGAGGATAGATTAAAAGGACTTCATCGGTCATTTTCCAATTTGTCCTTTCTCATTTCTCTAAGGCATAATGTTCTAAAGTATACAGAACTTCTGGGGTTTTTTTTGCTTTTTTCTTGTTTTCTTTTTTTTTTTCCTTGAGTCAGTGTCCAAATTCAGCCCAAACTAGCATTTTATTTGATAGATCTTCTGTACCTTGGGCAGAGCAGGATATCAGGACTGTTATACCTTTGTGTGATGGACAATGAGAAGATCTGAAAATCTCTCAATGATTGACAAGGATTGAACTTTTAAAGTTCTCAGACCTCAATTGAAGGATGACCTTTTTTGTCAGACTTTTATCTCAGGATGGCAATTTTGGTGTGTGAGGCGTTCAGAAGTAAGACAACAGCTCTGGCAAAAGAGCTGAGATAGCGCTCTTTCAAATGTATCATGTCCAAAGACTAAACACACTGATACTACTTTAGCCAAACATCCTAAGTTTATTCCATGTTCAGTGATTTCACTTCCAAATAAATATTTGCAGAAGACATGAAGTACACACATAGCTAGAAAAAGTTAATTAGTAACAACTGAACATTTCTTTCTTCTTTTAGTGCTTTTTTTTCCATGTAATACATACAGCTTGTAGCAGGACTTCATAATCATCACTGTAGTCTTATTCTTCCTACACCAAAATTTTGTAGATATTACAGGGATAAAGTGTTGATTCTTTTGCTCCAGCTAAAGGAAAGTATTCTATAGTTCCTAATAGAGAATCTTTATTCCCTATATTTATAATATTGGGTGCGAGTTTATTTGATTTTTGCATCTTTCATTTTTTTCCCATTCCAACTCTGAAAAGCCACTAATATAAAAGCAGTCCTGAAATGCGAAGAGCTTTGACATGAGTTTCCTTCAGATGGCACAAACAGTCTACTGGCTTTTATGAAATCTGCACACAGGTAAGGAGGAAATGCTGCTTAAGATTAAAAGCTTTCTTTTTCATAATTATACCACAAAGCATTCTTCAGTATCTGCAAGGCATTAATAAGGTATTTGATAGCGCATCTGCCCAACAGATGGATTCTTTCAATAAGCATAATAGAAATTACTCAGATATGTGAGAAATATATGTAATCATTTTGAGGGATTTGTAAATTTCTGAGAGTGCTGAGGGTGTAAATTCATCGAGAACAGAATAATTCTTTCTGCATAAACTTGTCAGTTGCCAGCCCAGAAAATTATTTAGGAAAATTACCAGTGGCAGTTTTCAATGGACTTCCAGCTCAGGAAGCTGCGAAAGCTGGGAGATATAACACAGAAAGGATTAAGCCTTCTGTACTCATCAATTTTCTATATCCCTCCCTGAACATCTGCTATTGGTTACTGCTTAGGATAGAATATTCAACAAGGTGGAACTTTTGGTCTGACACAGTGTGGTTCTTCCTACATTTTTATGTGCTTGATAACAGCATGCTCTGTCACTGTGGAGTTACATAAAACTCCTCTGTGGATTTATGTTCATTTAACAGAGAACTGAGAGGGAAAATTGAGGAAAAGTCTTTCACTCTCGCTTGCTCTCTTTTCAGAACATAAGCTCCTGCTATGAAACAGTGAGGCAGCTTCTTCCTCAGAAGAGTTGTGTGCAGCCTCATTTCAGCACAGCTTCCAGCACCTGCACACTTGCTGGTTCCAAAAGTCAGCTTGGAGGGGGTGAAGCAGTGGCAGTGCTGAACTGTCGCAGCCTGAGCGACAAAGATAAATTAAGATACGCAGTGGTAACACAAGGTATTTACCTAGTAATGTGAAATAATGTGGAAGCATGGCCACCATAACAGGCAGCTGAATGAGGAGGTAATTAAAACATTGATCAAGGACACAGTTAGTTGAGCTTAGCTGAATCATGTTAGCTTACTTATCCTATGTATTTTCTGCCTTACAACAAAATCAAACCTATCAGCAGAATGCTGAATTTTGAACATTTTCAAACACCTCCCCACCCCATAATTACAGGCAGCCAATACCACATGCAGCTTCTACTTTAAAGTGACGTGAACTATGAGAAGGAGTGAGTTGTGCTTTAAAAACCATAATAATTATTTAATAATTAAACCTGAATTTGAAAATAACTAATTTAGAAAATACTTACCTAAATACATATAATTTAATCTTTAATGTAAAGGCACCTTAGCCAATTGCTTTATTGCTCCATTTAAAGAAAATACTGGGAAACATTTTGCAAAAAGCAAATTATCAGTTCTGTAAATTAAAATACTCTATTTTGAAATTACTATCAGAGAGCAGGAAAACACCATAAAGACCATGTGTCCATTCTAACGAGCTCAGATTTCAAATGTGGGAATACTGACAATGAACTGCTTGCAAACAATCTAAAGAATTATTTGCAGACATTATTTGGCAAATTCACTGAATAAATTATTCACAATGAATTATTCACCCAACTCTATTACTTACCCTCATCAGACATTAAAGCCATCAAAACTTGAGCTTTATTGTTAACCATTATAATTGTGAATTATAATTAATTCTTAACAATGTTGTCAAGAGACTGCAACATGACTGAAAAGTGCACAACATTCCAAAGGTATCAATGACACAAATAGTTCCCTCAATGCAAAACATGGCATTAAAATAGACTGAAAATAAATCACCACCAATGAGTAAGCAATATAATCATTTACTACTAAAACAATTAACATTTCAAATGTTAATTCTTCTATTCTCTGCAGCTCAGATAATAATGAGTCACTGAGCTGGAGAAAGCTGCAAGCAAATCTAACTGGGCAACACATGGGGAAAAAAATTCCTTTGGAGAATTACCTCCTATCTCTTTGTAGCAGTTGTTGGGTGATATTTAAAGCATTATTTGCCTCGTAGCTTAGTGCTACTGGGACTCATGCTGCATAAATATTTCTCCTGGGTTTTTTTTTTTTTTTTTAATAATAAAAAAAGCAGAAAATAAAAGAGGTGATAGCCCCTACACCTGTTCAGTGTGATCATCCTACCTACAATAAAGGCATAAACGAAATGTTCATTTGAAATGCATTTCACCATCCTCTAACTATTCATAAATAAAACTGAATGTCTGTATGTTGCGTGTCTTTGCATCTTCACAACATATTTCTGTAGGAGGTGTATCCAAATTTTACTTTTCTCAGATTTTTTTTCTTTCTTCTTTCTATCAATTTGTAATATTAACAAATATTGCCATTTCCTAGCTGTAAGAACATTTGATCTAGAGTTTGGAGCCCATTAAAAACTTTTCTCTGTACTGTAATGTCCTCACTACTATATCTTCAGTTGAGATAATCTTGTCATAGTAATTGCTGCTGTCATCATTAGTATTAAGGTTCATTTTGATTTCTTTTTGAGCCTACATGTTTGCTTAGCTCTTCTGGCAGCATGACTAATCAGGATATGTGACAAAGGAGCTTGAAGGTTTCCAGTATTTGTGTGGTCACTTGAAATGTGGCGGCCAGCAGACACTTCATTCATTGTCTAAAGAAATCTTCAGAAAATTAACTGTCATTGCATTTAATATTGCAACAAACTAATGATTATGGTTACAGCCATCTAAGTTTTGCTGAGTGTTAGCAGCCATTTTGTCATAAGCAAACACAGTGCGTTTCATTCTGGCTGTTTGAATGGTTGTGGCAGAGAGCTTTTTAAACCACACCACCACCACTAAGTATTCTGCAAGATTAAAAAAAATCATGAAATATTTAGTTTTGACCCTTTATTCCTACTAGTATAGAAAGACAAATCTATGAAGGCAGTACTGCATTTGGAGTTAATTATCTTAAAAAAACCCACTACATATCCAAATATTCTTAAATAATTGGAATACCACTACTCCAGATACCTAAGACATGAATATCTAAGGATATCAAAGTGGTTTTGAAGCTTTCTTATTTTTAATAGACAAGAAGGTATCAATAAGTATTACAGCTTTCATGAATACATAGCAAGGTATTAATAAAATATCAGTCATGAAAATCTGACTTGTTCATAATTAATTAGAATATATCTGATATTTTCTTAGCTAGAAACCATATTTAAAATAAATGACCTGTCGAGGAGCGTTTTGAATACAAACTGAAGGTTAAAATAAATCTAATATGGGCAAAACTTTTTTATTCCTATGAACTAGTATGACAGTATAAATGTGAAAGTTATCATCTGTCACTACCACAATACCAGTTTTGGTGGGGAAAAGGAGGAAGGACTATGTTAAGTAGATAACTGAATCTTAAAAGTTCATGGCTATGCATGTTGCTTGAATGCAGTGGCAAACTAATTTAGTTCCACTTGTGATCTTGCAATAATTTCTGTCAATCAGGATGGCATTAATAAAAAACCTCAATCTAAACAGAAGTGCTGTGCAGCGTGTATAATGTATACACTCATTGAAAGAGGCTGAAAAGATTGCAGTCACACAATTAGGGTAACATTTGACAGCTTTAATCACTTTGAATCTCTTCACATCACTTTTAAATGTCAAAACCACCTCCAGAGATCTCATCAGAACAAAGCATTACTTAAATTGCAAATGAAACTATCCAAATTCAGCACACTATTATTAAAAATATTAAAAATGCCCCACATTATTTTACGAAAAACATTCATAAAACATTCTATGATGCAACATTGAAATAAGCAAAACAAGAAACAACTATGGCTCATTAAAAAAAGGTATTAGTGCTGAATTTACTCTCTGTTAGTATGTCATGAGATGTTATTTTTCATACTGTGTTGTGCTGTCTCCCCCAGGCAACTAGGATTTTTTTTTTGTATTAAAAAAATTAAGAGTATTTAAACTATGAGATCTTTGCAATTGGTGAGGAAAGATATAAAGACAGAAAGACAAACCTGTAAACAGGTTTTTTTACTGATATCATACAGCAACAGGCTGCTTATCCTGTTTATTTACAGGGGTTTGGGGTTTTTTTCCACAACAGTTGTAGCTGCCACCTCCATGGCATATTGTCATGTATTGTGTGACTTATTTGTATACACAAATTATGCAATGATATAACCTTATGTTTTAAATGTATCTTGTCCTTTAATTAAGTTTTTTTCTCTGTGTTCACTGAACAATACTTTTGAAGAATTTAAAAATGCACCAATATGAAATCTATTTCAAAATTATTTTTTAGTCTACAATATCCCAGTTATTCAGTTATTGGCTATTACATTATTGACATTAATATTTTTAAATTGTTACGTTTTTTCCCATCTATACCACCATTCAAACTGAAAGAAAAACAAGCAGAAAAAATCTCTCTGTGTCAATATTTTCCTTAGGTATTACTCAGCAGATATTCCTTTAGTGAAGCTAACAGCACTTTACACACATCATTGTACTTTTTGACAGCCTTTCAGGCTGGTAAGGAAACCAGCCACTAGAAAGTTGAGGTCCTATTAACAGACCTGCAGGTGACTATTTCTTGCCATCCTTTGGAATTCTCTTGGATGATCTCAGGGTGTGTGCCGAAGTAAAGCACTAGCCCTACTTTCTCTTTTATTTTTTTTTTTTAATCCACAGTTTCATGGTTTCCTAGTATTTGAAGGTGTCAAGAAAATGTAGTCCTACAGTGTCTAACCTGATATAAGTGGAAATTATATTTTCTCATCATTTTGAAAAATCAAGGCTTCTAAAGAGATACAAAAGTATTGCATAGCTGACAACCATTAGATAACAACATTTAAAAATAGTGTTAAGTATGTATTTTAGTTTTATTATTCATAGTATTAGATTTAAAAGCCAGCTTTGCTGGAGTGCTGTATTTGATTTAATTAATAGCTAATCTATGTTCAGTGTGAAGAATGAAAAGAGGGAAGCGAGCAGGAAGAAAGTTGCTCCTGTTGAGATGCATAGCAGTCACTTGTTATTGAAAAACATTTATAAACTGCTTGTCTCCCAGACTCAAAACCATTGCACGAATCAGTAAAATTTTAGCAGTGTCTAGTTTGAAAAGGATACAGCTGATCACTGAGACAGGGACTCGCAGCCAGGAGAGACCACACACAGCATGCCCATTAACAGGCCACCGAGTTTCCTTCTCTTCTCAATATACCTCAGTGCACGACAGCCAGTTTTCTCACTCAGCAACACACAGCATGCGCAACTTTGAACAATCCTACACTGCGGGGAATATTTTGCAGAAGCTACATGATAAGATTACCAAATGGCTTACTCCTTGCTCCCTTTGTCCTTGAGTTTACTCCCTCCAATCATGGGGCAAATGTGGTGCATGGTATAAAGGAAAGGTTACTGCCTAAGCGTTACATTCCCCACTTCATGCCCTGGTATAAGTAGCCGTAAGCCTTCTTATTTCTAGGTTTAAGAACACTCTTTGCCTTTGCAGTCTTGTGCAATCACATTACCCGATTTTTGTAACAGGCTTTATGACTTAAGAAAATTACAAATGTTTTGTGACGTGCCCTCCTGCCCTGCAACCATGACACTCACTGAAATCTTGTTGTTGACTTCCCTGGAATTTCACCTATTATGTACGGGGTTAATTCTAGATAACAATGCAAAAAACAAGTTATATTTCTTGTTCTACTGTTTTCTTGTGTGACCTTGTTTGAGTCATTTTACCTCAGAGGACCTCACTTTCTTCACGTGTAAAATGTTCAGAGAAGATTAATAATCCTCATTTCATTGTTCTGCAAATCCCTTAAATCAAAATAATTAAAGTAATTGCAAGATATTTCTCCAATTATCAAATATATGGTGCTGACCAGAAAGGTTCTTTATTCTGTTTGGGCATTCGTAGATCTGAGCTGTGGCACCCACTCAAACTGCAATCTGGTTGTTTACTTACTTTGTCTCATAGTGTCACATACAGTAGCATGGCTGAAAAAAACACTGAGGTGACTGGAACATCCTCCCACAGGGCCAAGCACTCTAATGTGAACATATATTATTCACTAGGTTCTAAGCAAGGGAAGGCAATTACAGCAGAAAAAAAAGAAATGCTGCAGCAGGGGCAGCATCCAGTGTGTTGCAGAGAAAAACAGAGGAGTATTGAAAGTCAGGAATCGGATAAACCTATCATCTGTTACTATCACAGTATTGACCAAAGGCCAAATGATTTCCCAGGCCTTATTAAAGTTGATCTGTACACACAGTTAGTAGAAAGACAATACCTGACTTTAAGAGCTTGCAATCTAATCAAAGCCTTATTATGAGAAAGTCTTTCTGCGGGAGGATGAGAAACCACAAATGGATATGTAGGGGCAAATAGAGACAGCTTGTCTGCTCAATTAGATGTTGATTCAACATTCTCAAAACAGCCCTGAGTGAGACAAACAGTGCTGGCATGGGGCCACTCTTGCTTGTGGCCTAGAAAAGACCAGAATGGTGAAATACAGTTTCTGAAAATGAGGTCAAAAAGGGAACGGACTTAGCAAATTTGTTGTAAGAGCAAAGCAAGTGGTTGGTGGTTTTGGCCAAAAGTTTTGAATGTGAAATAACATCAAGGATTCAGTAAGTAGGTTGCTTGCTGTTACAGTGGTGTTAGAGAGACTCATGATTTCCTCTGGTGAGGACTACTGTCTTATTTAGCTAAATGACAGATTTAGAATCTACTGTAAAAGAGACTCTGGCTTCCTTACTTTGGTACCTATGTAGTTTTGCAAATTAACTACTTTGGCCTTGAGCAAGAGCTTGTCAGATTTACTTCATGATAACTATCTCTGATCTGCATTATAGAAACTTCTAATCAGTACCTGAAGCAGTGGAAGCTATGATGTGACAATAAAAACATTATAGATTTTTCTGTAGTGTGATAGAAGCTGTGGTTCAATTAAAGTAAATATTCTTTTTAAAAATTCTTGGAACATATAGCTGTTATCAGTTTATGGAGAACATTCCTTTTTTTCTCTGTCTTACTGATGAAACTGCAATGAAAAAGAAAATCCCCTTTAAATGAATTAGTTTAAATGTTAATTGGCAGGACATTGACATGATAATGAAAGAAATCTGAAAATTCAATTGGCTACTTGGTGAAATATCAAGAATTTCTAATTATGCTATGTAAAATATATATATTGCAACTCACTTTTTTAAAAGGCAAAGGTTTTTTCAAACATATACTTGGCTACTGACATATTTGTCATAGTCACTCAAACATGTCTTTCCCACTCTTTTGTGTATGCTAAATGCCTAAAGCTCTATTGAATGGCAGCACATGTTTTCTTCCTCTGTTAGCATAGTATTTTAAGCATTTCTGTGTATATATACAAAAATTAAGCTTTTTGCTAGTCAATTAAAATTCAGAACTCATCTAAGGACTGAAAAGGACAAAATTATTAGCAAAAGAACTGGGCATGCCCAAGGCTGATGTCCTGGTGAGGAGGGAATTATTTTAATAAGTGTGAGAAAGAGGTTTAAGAATCTAGCTTTCCCACTGGGAAAAGAACTGAGCACAGTATGAATCAAAGTTCTAAAGTAAACTAAGCAAGATAGACTGTTACACCATTTAGCAGGCCAGCTCTTTAAGTTATATTATCCAAGCTTTCAGAATGTAAAGGACCTTTCTTCAGGGATGAATTATGGATATAATGTTAAATTTATAACCCACTTCCATTACAAAGACCTATTTTAGCCTCTTGTCTAATTATGATTTAGAAAATTGGTTTGGCCTGAAAATTGTCTGATTTACTCTAAAGGCAAAGGAGAATGTTTCCACAGAGTGTAAAGATAATTTATGGCATAGTTTTTCAGGCAGAGGTCATTCAATTATTTCCTGATTTAAATTTTTGTCTTTTGTCTAACATTTCTTTGGCTCCACCTAGGTCAAGAATAGCTTATTATTATCTCTTCAAGTATATTTTTTTTCATCTTTTTTTTTTTGCGGGGGCTGGGCAGGGGGTGGGTGTTAGTTCATAAGATGGTAATACATATTCATCATCATTTTTTGTAACCTGTTGTTTTCTTTCACAATTCCATTGATCAGGGATAAAAAGCTCTGAGAAGGGTTAGATTGAGGCTTTTGCAAAGGACAGTGTATACATGTATGTTTTTCTGTTAGCTTATTGGAAATCAGGGGGAGATATGAGCCAAAAATTATTTTAGTCCATATGCATCATGTAATTACAGACACTTGCCTATTTATAGCTTTAGTAAATTTAGTAATACTTTTTGCTGCAGTAGACCTAACTCTCCTGATAAACTTGTGCTAAAGTTAGTTATCTTAATGTGAGCAAACTAAGGCCAGTCCTGTGTGAGGGCATCAGAACTGTGTTCGGGAGAAGGAGAAAATACGTGGGAGGGTTTTCAGTGCCTGCTGTTGAACGAGATCCTCATTTGAGGGACTATTGTTTTTTTCATCTGCTCAGAAAGAAACATAACCAACAGAAGGATGAGAGGGAGAATAGGTTAAAATTCCTACTCTAGTAAACTGTAAATAAAAATTAAGTATATGCCATAAATCTAGAAACAATATACTTTTCTTTCAAGCTCAGTGACTTAACAAGAATAAAATCTCACTAAATATATATAAATACTATATTATTTTGAGAGACGGAACAAATTCTGCAATTACAATGGAAAGAAACATCTTAAGATACTATTGAAAGTATATTATAAAAAAGTTTAAGAATTTTTCCTTGCTTGTTTGGGGCTTTTTTCCTAATCGTGTCCAGAATAAAAGGTCAACATCCACTTTGAAAATTTTGGGAACAACCAGGTTCTTTTTGATTGACAATAGTAAAGTTATATGGATGACATATTCTCAGATGTATGTATTAAAATTTTAATTTTCATATCATGAAAGGAAACACGCTGTAAAGTGGGAGGAGTACACTAGCACTTAATACAAGAATTTGGAGCAAATTCTGCCATATAAAACAGACCTCCTGTAGGTGTTTCCTATACCAGTCCTAGTGTCTTACTCCAAACCTCCAGTATGAGTTTCTTCCCTCTTTCCAAATCTTCCAAATTTGGATCCAGTGTTAATGATTTCACCAACCACAAACAAAATCTTTCTTTGTCTGGAACCTCAATACTCCACTGACAACACCGAGACAAATATTGTCAGGGAGGCTCCCGCAGTGAAATCCAGACTCTCTTAAAAGGTAAATTACAAATTGAAGACAACCACAAACTAATCAAAATGTAATAGGAAAATAATTTCACTCTGGGCTGTGTTTGTCAATGCAGTTAATCCAAACTTGATTCAATAATGCAACTTTCTGTTTCTTATGAACTGCCCTTGTCAACCTCCTCAAATTAGTATTTGAAGATATTTCTTTGGTGAACACTGTCAAAACTCAAAAAAATGTTTAAAAAAAAAGTGAAAAGTGAAAAGGTCTTTACAGCTCTGAAATGTACTCTACATAGCAACCTAAAGTGAAAGGGGAAGAGCAGCCTGCCTATATATGTGAAGTCATACCACTTAACAGTTATTTATACAAAGATGTTCATGATGTCAGGTAGAAAGTCAATTTACAGTATAATCTTTTAAGCTACTCCCATTAAAACTCTCACATCAAATTTCTGCTTGCAACGTCTTGGTCTGTTCTGCCTTTGACTGATATATTAGAACATAAAGGCAAACAAAAAAAAACCTCATAAAAATTGCGCAGAATGTCTGTAATAGGATGTGGTGAATAAAAACTGAGACCTGCATTTACATCTTTCCCATGTTTCCCCCTAGAAGCCTATCCTTTCAACATTCCTCACTAAAGGAATTTCTTTTTCACAGTCATTGCCATTATTCATACAGCTGCTAACCGGCAAATCGTAAATGTTGGATACAAGCGAGTTTATTCAAGGTGTAAGTGAGGCTGAACTTGGGGAAGAGGGATCACAGATTGAGTTCATACATTATAAACATTATAAATAATAAAAGAATATTTACAGGAAAAATTGCCAAAATAAATTAGGATTAAAAACAAACTCATCCATGTCCTGAGGAGTAAGTATTTTTAATTACTATTTTTGCCTTGGTTTCCTTGCCTGTGGTGTCTCTGTGATAGACATGATAAAAGTTTCTTCTAAAATGTAAAGTGTGAATGCTAAACACTTTGTCGACTAAAAAGGACTGCTATAGTTCCCTTTTGCAGCACAGCTGCCATCCCTTCTCTCTAGTTCTTTCTTCCTTTTCTCTTAACCCTGTGCAGCATTACTTAGTGCAGGGTCTGCCAAACAGGAGGTGAGAGATGATGGACCCCCTGAGGAATGAGAAAATGGAGAGGTTGACTGCACACATTGCACATGAATAGCAGGAGGAGATGCTATTCTACTCTGGTTACTTTCTGCCATCTAAAGGTATCCTCTAAAGTAACTTAACATTACATAGTGCTTTGAGCAATGAACTGTGAGCCAGGAAACCTGGGTTCTATCCTTCACTGCATAATTTTGAATAAATCAGTTGCCTGGACTCAGTTTCTCAATCTGTAAAACACTCGTTATGACTATCTTTGAAAACTGCTTTATGATGTGTCACTGGAAAGCAAACCAGAAGTGCAAAATTTCTTTAAATCAACTCTTCACTAATGTAGCAATGGAAAGCCAAGACAACCAATCAAGAGGAAAAATACAAATATTTCTAATCCTTGAAGATTAGCACTACTCCATGTGAAAATTAGGCTGGACGTGTTTCTATCCACACACAATTGTGCACAACCTGCTTATCTCCTTATTATAATGGATAGTTGATTACAAGCTGCTGTGATTATTCCAAAATGAAGGGAGGAGGAAGACAAAAGAAGAACAAGGATAGTTGCGTTTTCTAAATCATTAGGGGAGTCATGAAGAGAAGTTTTGCTTAAATTTTGTGTCTACCGCATTGTTTTTGTACTTCCACTTCAGCAGCACATAGTGAACTGAGCAACTTAGTGGTCTTTCTGATCCCTGTTTCCCTGGATCCAAAACATTGAGCAGCCTCCATCTACTACTTTTATTGATAGTAAAATTCTGATACTGAATGTTCTTCTAATAGGCTCATACAATTATAGGATAGTTTAAGGGAACACAGATCTTCTTATGAATAAATACATATGTTAATGAATAAAGCTAGGAGTCTGTAAATAGAGACTGCACAAAATTTGGGGATTGGTAAACAGCAATCACAGCAGAGATGACTCAACTGTTGAGTCCAATATCATTTTCATCAAGACAGAAATAAACAGGAGTGTAATTCCAAGTTTGTGGAAGGCATGTTCAGCACGATGATGTCTTTAATTTTATCTTGGATATCTAGTTCATCGTTACTATTTCAAGTTAAATATAGTACCTAACTCCTTTTCCACATATTACTTTTAATCTCTCCAGCTACATCTGTTCCTGGATAAATCCACCATACTGATCCCTTGGCCATGTGGTGGCCTGGCTCATATCCATGTTACTCAAGTTTTCGTGCCCTACAGAAAAAATGGTTAAGGTCGACTGTGTCTTTACTGCTTCTCAGCAGAAGCTTGTCAATGCTGTTATAACTATCTCATTATCCTTGGTTGGCAATGCAGGTCTTTCTCTACACACTGCTCCATGACTCAACTCTCAGGAGGGCAAAGCGTGTGAAGACATTGTTTAAGGAATCAAGTTCCCTCAGAGCTCCAGCCGTGGCACAGCTCGTTCTCTCTCTGTGCACTGGGTAGCCCATGGGGCAGGCTGACCTCGGACCCCAGCTGGTGACTCTGCTGGATGGACTGCTGGGCCCAAGCTGGACTGGAAGGGTAGTGCAGCCTCCATGTGCAGGAAGACACATCCACTGGAGGCTTGGGGCCCTGGTGAACCGTGTACAATGAAGAAACTCGATGCATACGTTTGCAGTGACCTGCTTTCCCATTTCAGAAGCAAAACAACAGTGCCTTCCTCACTCATAGGCTTGCTGGGAGATAAAACCTGGAATGGCTCTGAAATACTCCAGAGTCAATAACTTTGATTAGTAGCTTTCTTTGGCTTTTGGCATGTCTGTAGATTTAAGGATCAACAGAAGACAACTAAGAAAGGTCAGCCTATTGAGAATATCTTCCTAGCTGTTTTGAAGGGATCTAGCCCAGATCAAGAAGGTTTTTTTGAAAAAGACAGAAAAACAGTACATGAGATAACCTTGATGTGGAACAAACACACACATAAAAAGAATATTGGTTAATTTGTAAAAAAGTGGAAATAAATAATTACTCAAAGAGGAAGAAGTAAGGATAGCAGCTGGTTAGTTATAACTTAATATTTTGATATATAATATTAATTTTTTTAAAAGTAGTAATAAGTAAAAAATCCCCCAAAAGATAACCTAACCATCATTTTCTCACTTATATTTTTAACAAGAGTTGTAACAGAGGTGATTATTAGACAGGGGTGTTTTCCTTTCTGATAAATTTAGTAAGAATATTCTAGACAGACAAAGGAAGAAATTTAGCCTAATACATTTTTAAAACAATTACATTACTTGTGTGTTTACCATGCATACACACACAGATGCACAAACAAACAAAACAACAACAAAAACTCCAAAGCACATAAAAATATAGAAAAATACAAACTGTCATGATAAAACAGATAAATATGTATGGCCTCAAAATTTAGAACAAGAAAATTTAGCTATTTTTCCTTTAATTAATATAAACCTGAAACTCAAGGAAAATGTTAATGATAAAATTTAATGATAAAATTAAATACATACAGACTTGTTATCTTTCTGCCTCAGATAAACCAAATAACATTTTTACTTGCAAAGTAGTCTACTACTAAAACTCCAGAGAAGGAAAAGAAAAACATTAATCATACTAAATTAATTTCTTAGAAATATTTGGGGAAATGTAAACTCAGTGGTGAGTTCTTTTTAAAATTTTCTTTTTCAATCTCAGTTCCACAAATACTTTGGCCAGCAGATTCATGTTATTTCAGGTTATAATGAAAAATAATCAATGGTCATTACAGAAAAGGACTGCCACTGGTAGATTTTAATGTGGTGATGATGACAAAGGGTGGATTAGTGGATAAAGTAAGGCTATCTATAAAGCAGAAACTTGCTAATTTCTCTGAGGTGACAAAAGGCAGACTGAAACTCTACCCAATAGGCTGATAGGGGACAAACAGTCACTTTAAAGAAGGTAAATTAATCCTTGATCTCAAAAGTGAATCCTTGATCTCTATATACAGGTGGTGCCTGTATTGTTACTGATACACCATACTGATATTGACTGTCACTGATTTCAATGTTCAATACAGCTGTGCATGATGGTAAGTGTCAACTGCAGATAGAAGACTTTCAGATACAAACCACATTATAAGGTATTTTATTCAGATCTTGCTTTCATTAACCTTAGGATGTTCCATTGCCATTCATATTGTTACTAATTAAACCAAAACTAGCAACCATACATAAAGCAAGAGTCCTACATTTGCTTCCTGCTGAGCTGTATAACTTTTTACATGACACTTTATTGTAATTCAAAAGTTTTATGTGTGTACTTCTTGTGCGTGCCAAAGTGGAACTGAGTATCTCAAAGTTTATCAATGAGAAACAGCTTGTTTAGCAAATGGAGCATCCTCACCTAGATTATTTTAGTGTTGTACTGTGACTTGTGCTATGACATCCTTTAATACTTATTTCATGCCTGAAATTTAAAATTAGATATGCTCAGGAAGTTGGCAAGAATTTTTCATTTTAAATGTTCTCTGGATTTCCTTCTGATAAGCATAGTAAAGTTGCAGTTGGGACTGCATCTCAAATGGTTGGAGGGCACACTTTCAACATTTGACTGAATTTGCAGCTAGGATAAGGAAAAGCCCAGCAGCAATAATGAAAGCCACATGTGAGTATCCCAGGGAAAATGAACATGTCTGGTCATCTCCATTTTTGTTGCAAATGGTCAAAGTGGAATTATTTCCATCAGCTGGCTTGTACGGAATTCATTTATATTCTGCAACCATAATATGTAGTGCAGAGAACATATAATAGATGTTTATATCTTCATTTACCTCCAAGCAAGTAAAATATTTTTATAGAGCCATCTCATAAAGTTAATTTTGTGAATTTAGTCTTTACAAAGAACTTTCAATTAAATTAGTCAGTAAATGCCACTGAGGTAAAAACTGAAGTTTAATTTATAAATACTGTTTTTCTTTCTCATTGTATAGATAGTTAAACATCACAATGAGTAAGTAAAACATAAAAATTACCTTTTGTTCACTACTGAAAATTGTGTCTAAAGAAGAAAGGGTTCATTACTCATGATTCTCATGACACTGTTGGAATTGATTGAAACACAGATGAAACATTTTGTTAACTATAACTACTGATTTTTCAGGCTACAGGAAAAGAATTTTTCTTGAAATAAAATTTTGCCTCTACAGATTTAAAAACATTACATTTGTCTGAAAGATAATTTTTATCCTTTGTGTGTTTTGAGAACTGAAGAAATATTAATACCCAGGGAATTACATAGCCACACTAACATAATTATTATTAGCCTTATTCATTCATTATTGAAGTTTAATTTTATAAGACTCATGACACAACATTTGTCCTAGAAATCAAACATCGTTGCTGTCATCATGTGGGAACTGCCTGCAGTAGCCAAGCCTTCACTCCCATCTTGTTGTACCCCCCTACACAGTCCTCTCCACAGAAGTGCTCAGTTCCCATCTGTACTGCACAAAGGGAGGGAGGTGCTGGTGTTGCTGGCATTGCAGCACGACACTGCACCAGAGCTAACCAGCCCTTTTAAAAGATGAGTGGCTATACAGCCCTGAATTCATTGCCACACTGATATAGGGAAATATTTTTTGTCAAATATGGGAGATGAGTCGCTTTGAGAGCATCCATGCAGAGCTTTCACCTCATTGTGCTGCCTACAGAGATATTTGGGAAAAGAAGGAAAACTCCAGTCGCACAGTACATTGTCGGAGAAAATCAAGTCATCTGGACAGGCACAGACTAAGTCAATTCTCTCTGCTCCCATGCTGGAAGCATTAGGAAAGATCATTTAGTGCTGTCTGAGTTCATATATAGTCTTGGCCTTTAGGAGTCAAGCCTTATGAAAAGCAGTGAAATTCTGTCTGTGCACAGAAGCAGAACTTTAGGCTCCAAAAATATGTGATTTCACTCTCAGTGGCACGGACAGTTAATCAGCTACTGCTCACAGCCTTTCTGCCACTCAAATGTTGTCCTTTCTCCTACACCAGCATAGCTGTGTGCACACCACATGGAAGTGCAGAGTGAGGAAATGACAAGAGTAAAAGAAATCTTCTATTCCTTTACTGTTTCCTTTTTGCCTTCAGCCCTCACTTCTCCAGTGCAATTCATCGTGCAGACTCTCACCTATGCTCACGCAGACACTGGATGGGAACAAGACAGGGACAACAACTTCCCAGGCTAGTTCTGCTCCTTGTGCAGGAGCAAGACAATAATTCCTTTCATTTGATTTGCAAACAATTTGATGAGTATCTTACCAGAAGTGAGTTGGAAGTCAGAAATAATTGTTAGCTCTTGTGGAACTCACTCCCACAGTGCAGCAGAGAAAGGGAGTGAATAAAATTGTTTTGGAACATAAACCTCCTGTCTGTGCTTCCCAGCTGCTCACAGCAGGGTTTTCTGCTCCTTAAAACTAGTTAGTAATGTCTACCTTTAGAGGCTAGTGGATCACATCACCTCTTTATCTCATGGATATGAATAGTTTGTGAGTCAAATGAATTGTCTTTCAGAGCAATTGAAAACCTGCAGATCCCCGGTGATCTACAATGCCTGGTTCATTTGCCATTGACTAATTTTGTTTTAATGGACAAAGATTCGTACTCATTATTTTAGTGAAATCATTCATTTTGTAATTAAAGTAAACGTTCACAAATATGTTATCCCAATTGTTACACCTTTCAACAAAATGGAAGTCATCACTTTTACCTTGCACTGATATGTTTAATTTATCCCATTTAAATTGAGAACTTATAAATCAAATCTGATGAAGCAACATTATTTTTTTTTCTATATATATTTCCAAATGTGTTTGCACTAGCAGGAGTTTGGGGGTTTTTTTGTTTTTAATTTTGGGGTTTTTTCCATTTCTGGAAATGACACAAAAATAAGCTAAAATTACACACAAACAACAAAAGGAGACAATCAAAGGGCTAAGAGAAAACTTCTTCTAAATACATTATTCTGGTAATACATAGACACTTCCTTTCTCCTTCACTTGTGCTGTATGTCACCTCTTGAAACATTTTCCCCAGAGTATTGAATGCGCTTTAATGTTTTCATATGGCAATCAATAATTATCAATTATACACTTAGTCATATAGTGCCAAACTCTTTCATTTAATACTTGGTTCATCAATTGTTCATATATACGTTCTGTCAAGCAGCTTAATGGTATGATTGAATTGTGTGCTATTGATTTTCTATCTGTCAAGTTTATGCAGTGATTTGGAAATACTGGGCCTATACACTGATATAATTTCCTTGACTTCAACAGAGTCATTATTCTGTTGGTGTAAGGGACCTGATAATCAGATTGCCAAACATCTGGAGTGAAAGACGTTTTGGTGAGGGTATAACACTGCCCTCTACAGTTTTTTTGACTAACAAGGTTAGGTTCTAGTTCCTTTTAAAATGTAAGGGATTACTTAGTTTGGATATACTTGATTACATATACACTTATTGTACCTGTAACTAACTGTAAACTAATCTATATGAGCCTTCATTGTTTAGAAATATATAGGCTAACCATGAGGAGATGGGCATGTCAGAATTCTGTTAAAAAGGTGTCATCTTTTTAAAAAAATCAAAATAAATCATAACCTTGACAGGCAATTGAAAATGTGTAAGGACTGTGCTTACACACATTTTTGCAGTGGACCTGGAACACACTGGAGTAAACCCAGTCAGTTCACTGATTTGATACCTATTACAATAAAATTAGCTAGGTCAGTTAGACATTAGCTAGACAGCAAACATAAAACTAATGAGAATTTGGAATAGTCAACACCACTGACAGCACAGTATTTCTTGTGCTGCTGTATTTCCTTTTCTGAATGCTCTGAAATACTATTTTTCCAGAATAATATAATGCTTCTTTCCCTCCTGCAACTTGAATTTTCTTAAGAAAAGACAAAGACTGGTAACGATAAACTCAAATAATTGAAAAAGTAATTTAAATACTAAAAATAACAGATGAAAAACACTGAACATCACAGCTCTTCAATGGTGCCTTGCACACATATATATTTTAGGAAACCTGAAAATAATTTCTCTGTTTTATTTCCTGATGTGTTAACCTTCCCACTTCCTCCTGCCAGGAAGAAAACTACCAGAACAAAAAGGAAAAAAACAAAAACAACAAACCCTCATACAAAAATGAAAAGAACCCCTCAACCTCTATATAACCGACAACAACTTTGAATGACAGCATGTGGAGCAAAGGATATATATTCAATCACCTCACTCTTATAATGGGTTGCTTTTCATATTCAAATAAATGCCCGCTAATAAATACCAGAATCATAACTACATTCCACAAGGAAATCTCATTAAAACTTATTCTTTCCATCCTTCTATGTCCTCTCCAAATGTCAGAGATAAAATCCTCTTTTTAGTACTCCTGGAAGATTAACAAGTATAAAACTTTTTTGAAGCAGTTGAACAAGTAAATCTTAGTGAAGAGACTTTTTCTGACAAGGTCTCCCTCATACTTAAATTATAGAAACCAAAGCTTAACTAACAGCTTAAGTATTCCCATCTTCATAGCATGGTGTATGTAGAATTGAAATCTCTCATCCTGATAGCAAGATATTTAGGGTTGCTAAGTAGTTTTCAGTTGATTAAATTGTCAATGGAAAAACATGGGGGAAGTTACTCCTGGCACTGACTAGAAGAAGAAACTTGTAGAAGAATCTCCATGGATTGTACATACCAGGGAGACCAATTTAAGGATTAAGGGAAGTATTCTGACCTTATAACCTTTTAAACAGCTGAAGGGGAAATTTTAAGGAATGTCAGTTCCATTGACATCAACAAATATAACATCAACCTGTATGTATCTGAAGGCAGAATTACTTTATGAGACAAAATTATAAAATAGTGAAAACTTAAAAATTGTGAATGGTGAATTTATGCCAAGTACTCTAAGCTCTCTCTTTTTTTTTCCCTCTTGACAGATTAGAAAGCAGCATCCAAACAGTTCTTAAAGACTAGTACCACTAACACTGTCTTTATTTTAATTTATCTCATATAATGTATACTATATCTACATGAGATAGGCATATCATGGGGGACGTGGGACTAGAGGTGGACTCCCAAATCTTAGATACTAAATTTACTTTGAGCTATCAGTACATGAGATATATTTCTAAAGACAGACAGTTTAAACAGGTGGTATAATAACTGCAGCACCAAATAGTGTCAATAAGGATTGAAGGGATTTTAAAAGTAAAGATTTTCATTGACCTTTGGAAATGTATTATTGAATCAGTACTTTTTTTTTTTCTGTAATCAGCTAACTTATGTCTCTGGTGTTTCACTAGTTACTGCCAACAGTAAACGTACACCCAGGAAAAAAGACATTCCTAAACTGCTGTCAGCATTGTGAACGAAGTTATATAACTTACTTTGAAATTTAGTAAACATAATTGTAATATGTAACTAAAAGTGGGTCTACATTCAACTTTCAGCTGAGTCTGCAGCTATTAAGGTGATCCCAAAACATCTGTATCTCTTTGGCCTTAGACTGTAAATCTCCAAACAAAATCTACCCTATTGTTAGGAGCATCTCCTAATAGTAGCTGGATCAAAAGAAAAACTTTCCTATTTTTTGCTGCTGGCTGCGTCCTAAACCAAGATTTGTAGTCATGGGAAAAAGATAAAAAATCTGCTTTTCAGAAAAGCGGAATAATAGTTGTGAAAGGCATTGACTTGACAGATCTAAAGATTGATATGCCTTACTTTTGTAAAACAGATCCCTGTGCCTTTTAAGATTCTAAAGTCATTGCAAGTAGGTAACAGATCACTTTATGAATCCAGGCCTATGTGTATAGGAATTCATCCATTCAGTTTAGCCATTTTTACCTTCATTCTGAATCAGAAAGGGCCACATCCAGAGCAAGTCTGCTTCTCTGTGATAGGAATTCTGTAATAGAGACACGCAGTACTGTGGCATCTCTGAGTTGATGCTGCAATAAACAGCAGAATATTTTGGTCTCTAGCTGTTCAGTAACAACTTAATATCAAAGATCTTCTAATCCCATATCATCTCCACGCTATCACTTGATTCCTTGCTGTATAATGTAGAATAATTTAATTCCTTCTAGAAATGGCATGTCCTGTTGTGAGAAATACCAAAAAACGGCATCATTTCCAATCCTGGTCTTTCCTTAAACTTTCTGACACTTTCAATAAAGTTTTGCTTGGTTTGGTCCTTTCTCCCTCATGTCTAAAATCTCTTGCTATAGAGTATCATCTAAATTGCAACTCTCTAAGGTCAGTCTAGTCAGCGGTTATCCATAATTAGGTGGCAACAGAACATGTCTCATGTTAGAATAAGTGAACAAACCATGTCAAAGCTACAGAACTTCTAGAAACTTTAGTTAAAATTTAATATTGTGTCATATTACTTGAAATATTTACAGCAAACATCTATAAATGTCTACTGAAATGCATGTTAACATCATTTCTTCTGTAGTATTGCAAGCATGAAACAGGCTTCTAATTATGAGGATTATTAAAGGATGCATATATATAAAAACTGATGACTGTGCTTGTGAAAGGCATTTCAATTTTTAATGTCTCTGAGGATTCAGCATGGATTTTGAAATAATATCTGACAAACATGTGTGAAAATCCAGAAAAAAAAAATCTAGATTGCCCACGCTGTAAGTAACTTCAATACATCTCATCATTACTACACACAAGATGTATGTCCACTAATGCTCTCCTTTTATGCATCTGGAGAACATCTCACATATTAAAAACTCCAAAAGGTTATAATTTACTAGTTTCATAAAAACAGCTTATCTCTTGCTCAAAGTAAAAGTGTAAATTTTAGCCACATTTTGTGAGAATGCTGAAATGTTTAAAAATTTCAGTCTGTGAAGAACATGGCTTGGACGAAATGAAAAGATTAGCCTTTACTAGTATACTCTCATTTAAAATATTTGAAGTGATGACTAGCAGGAACTTGAATATTTGGGAATGTTTTGTACTGAAAATTCCATTCAGATGCCTTTCAAAATTATATATAAACAGTTAAATGCAATATAGATATTTCTGTCAGATGATGAACTGTTCTCTGTAGCTGCAATACAATAATTGTCTCTGGTACTAGTGCATTTAATCCATCCATGAGTCTTTCAGTAGGCTTATTTTGTAATTATTCATTGAAGAATTTATAGTAACATAGGCATGAGGTATATGAATTTGAGACAATTTTCTGCAGGCATGGGACTTGTATGTGTTCCAAGTGCACTGTAAGAACCAGTGAAAACTACATGGAATTCTTACAGGACAAGAACAAGAAAGTCAGAAATTACTGATAATATAGATAAAGTAACTCCACATGGTTTAGGGATTTTTCAAAGCTTTTTTATTTTATTCTAACAGTCTTGTAGGTCAACATGCAGAAAACAATTTGTAGAGTTCTGTTGTCTTCAAAGTACTTGGAGTAATGATGATGGTGAGAATTTAAACAAAAGGATGAATCGATCCATTGCACTAAGGTTATGTAATAGTATTACACTGTTCCATCCGTTTACTGGAGAGCATCTTTAGAAGTGCTTCCCATGCAGCGAGTCATGCTTTGAGCTTTACCTGGAGCTGTATAAGTACAGATCCAGCCCCAAAGCTTCTTTTTTGATCATGGCTATTGAAATGCAAACAGTATGGTAAGAGATATCTCTGCAGTATTCACATACAGAATAGGTTGTTCTTTATTTTGAAAGAAAAGGCAAAATTTCCATGGACTGGCATACTTGGATCAGACAGTTGGTCACAATAGGCAAGCTAATAAAATAGCTGCTCTCCACTTTGCCTTGGCTTTGTTGCTGCCGACAGAGGAAGTGTGAACTGGAGAGTCATCTCTGATTTTTTTTCCAGGTGTTACTCCGTGCTACTCTCTGGTTTCTCTTATTTTGTTTGTGACTAGGACATCATTTTATCCCAATCATATTTACTCACATCATGCTGCAAGTTACACTAGTTCAAGGTTACTCTCAGGACATAGCCTTCTGCTGAAGATGCTAGGTTGTCTTATCAAGGCTGATTCCGTTTCTGCTTCCACTCAGTACCAATCTTCTTTGAAAAGTGACATATTTCTTTTTGCTAGGTAATTGAGTATAATTTCTGAATCAGAACAGACAGGACAACGAAAAACAAAACTGCAAAGCTATACTTTTTTGGTTGTGGTTTTGATTTGCTTATTTCTTTAGTTAATTGCAGAATAATTACCAGTACCTAGGTACAATATCAATTGCAACTTGATAATTGGTCCTTTTTTCTTTTTTTCCTAGTACTGGCTCATATTTACTTGTGATATCTCAACACCTCACAAAATTTTGTAAATCCAGTAGTGATTGCCTGCAAGGCATTACTACACAAACAACGTTTCCCATTGGAAACAGTTTTGTTCATTGCAGTTTGTTTCTTATGAGGCATTCCAAACTAATTAATAACTTTCAGGATCTTTCAAGAAATAAGCGTTAAAATGTACACAGAAATTGAAAAGAAAGCCACCTGTTTAGATATTAAGTGCATCAAGAACAAGCAAAGAAACGCCTGTTGCATTCTGTTCCTATCTAGTAACTCAGCAGAGAGTTTCTGTCTCCAGAACTGTCACATTTCAAAAACAAACTTCACTTTTAAAAATTGAGCTAGGTATTGCCAAGCATTGCCTGTACAATGTACAGGAAAAAAAGCCCCTGTTATTAGCTCTTCCAAAAGTTTAAGAGAACATCTCTCAGGAGTTGGCTACAAACTCTAAATTTCCTATAAAATAATTTCCAATGACTGGCTATTATTCCTGTGGTCAGTTTTAGTAAACCAATTTGTTGAAAAAGCTGTGCCTCATCAGTAAAAGATCATTAGAAGCAATTTTCACAGAAGCACATATCAACCTTCCAGAAATGTTAAAACAATAGCATAATTTTCCTTTAAAATAATGAAATCTTGCTAACATAACTTCCTATACCTAGATGAAGATAGTTGCCCTAATGGCAAGTTTAACTTCATGTAAATGATGATGTAAATGAGAATCTTAGTTATTTTTTTTTTTTTTGTAACTAATGGGATTTTGCACTGGTGTTGTGCTAGTGAAAAGTTTTCTGAAGCTACACAACTCTTTACATCTTGGTTTGCCTGTATGCTTGGCAGCTGGAGAGTAAAGGTGTAAAAGAATTGGAGTAGGAAAATTGACTTACTTTTGGCACAGTTCACCCCATAGTGCATCAGGGAAAAGAAACAGAAGACAAAAGCAAAGAAAATCTTAAATAAAAGAAGAAATATTTATATTGGTCAGTCTTGCCATAAATCCCAAGACAGCTGAAAATAGTTGCCTTTAGCAACTCCAGTATTAATTAAAGCTGAAAACTTGCAAAAAGGAAGTGTGCTCTGTTACAGGATTCCCTGTGACTTTTGCAGCAAATTCAGACTTAACAGAAGAGTATAATAGAACGTCATTCATATTCGTATAAGAGCTTGACAGAATCCTGTATATCACATGTGTTTCTGGTGTTAGCCTACAAAAAAAATGAGAATTTAACTGTTCTACCTCCACTAGAGCCAGCTGGCGCAAAGTTATCTTCTGCATTATGCCACACAGCTCAGAAGTCTGACAAATAAGCTTTCTTAATGTGAGAAAATAAATATATATATACCTGTATATAAGTATATATAAAAATACAGTACCTATATCTCATGAGAGAACGGAATGGCCTAAATAAAAACTTTGTTATGACACCGAATTAATTTTGTATTTGCTGTCTCAGAGCATCTAATAATTTTATTCACTTCTATTCTTCCATGATTCAGCACACAAGTGATAATTCTTATATGACAGAAGATTTTTTCATTTCAGATCACTCAGTGTCATTGAAGAGTCATGGTGAAAATACGTTTTCTGTTGTTGTTTTAAGACACAAACCATTTGGTTTCATGCTTTAAGTTATTTTATTTTCTGTTATTTTAAATAAAGGTTGCCTATGTAACAGTGTAACATAAAAGTCATTTACATAACAGTGAGAACCGTTGGTGATTTTTCTCTGATTTAATATCTACTCAACCTAGAACTGTGAGTTGTAAATTAGGTTTTATCCAGGTCTTGCTCTCTCAGTGAATACACTACATTTTCCTCAGATTTCAAGTTTAAAAAAAAATGTAACCAAAGTACCAGAAAAGCTGTAAGCAAAATATAACATAATAATATAATTACAACCATTTTCAATAAGTCAGCACTTCTTTTAGTCTTTGTTTTCCCTTCTGAAAAGCAATGCAGGCAATTATTTTAAATTAGGTTACATGAGAATATAATTTGTGTAACAGAAATAGGTTTCTTATTGTAATTAAGTTTAATGGATCTTGCTCTGGAGATGAACAGAATCAGCCTTGGAAATACTGGGTATCTCCACCTGCAGGTATGGAGTATAACTCTCTAAAAATGTCTTTCTTTAGATACAATGTGTACAAATCATTCAGAATTTGGCTTTATTTTTCTCAAGTTTCTCAATTTTATTCAATCACTTAGATTTTGGTTCTTTTCTTTGCTATGAATGTATATTTCAGCATACTACCTGTTGCTGCACCAACGAATATTAACTGGAAAATTGCCACCCTGACAAGGAACAATGAGTTCTGTGTAAGAATCAAATCACCAACGTGTGGTGAGTTGTGGGAAGCTGTAACAGTACCTACATTGAAAATCTAAGAGGAAATGGCATTTTCTACATAATTGTGATACAATGTTAAGGTCTACCACAAACTGTAAACTGGACACAGGAAATGCAATTCCCTTTATAGAAAGTGTCAGTAAAGTTAAGGGACCAGGAGTAAGACTTGAAAACAACGTACTAGGGACCAGATTTGACAACTTGCTATCTTTGCTGTGGCACTTCTGGTATCTGATACTCTTCTTTCAACTCAGTCTCCTTTTACTGAGGAGCACTAGGCATATTTCTTGACAGCAAGTAAAAGTAAATATAGATAACTAAAACAGAAAAAACCCTCTTAACCCAAAAAATTAAACAATGCCAGATACATTGATTTCAAAATTTCTTATATCTTCAGATAATCTTATAATAGGAACTCTTGTGTCTTTTTTAAGTTTGCATTTGGTAGTGTTAGTATAAGTAAAATAGAAAAAATGAAGTTCATACTAAAAGAGTTATTAAGACAAGAGGAAAAAAATGGTGTATAAGCAAAAATAACAAAGTTGGCAATGTTTTAGAAAGGGAGAAATCCATTGACCAAAACACAAAGAGTTTTGGTGTGAGATAGTAGAAAATGGTCAAAATGATTAACAAAAGGAAGAAAGAGATAGAGAAACAATAAAAATGCATGAACAGGCAAAAAATAGATGAATTTAAGTAGATAAATGTGGTTTGGGTTAAGAAAGAGAGCAAATAATTAAACTGCGTCTGACGATGTTCTTTTTTCCCTTTGCAAAAAGTGTTGTGGTGTGAAAAACACACAAATTAAAAACTAGCTTAAAATTTCAGCAGGAATACAGGAGAAAAAGCACAAAGTTTCCTAACAGATAGAACCAGCATAACTGATTAATCTAGATAGCATGTAAGCTTGCCTTAGCACATAAAAAGGAAAAATAATATTGACGTGAAGGTAACTTTAAAATTAGGCAGAAGTTAAAAGATTGCGTTTAGAAAGTGCCTTTGGGAGTTATTGCTGAATATTTCTTTCTTATTGCTAAGCACTATTTTGCTTCTGTGCATAGATATACCCACCTCTCTTTCACCTGAGAGATTTAGGCTAAATCTTCAAGATGACAATCAGCACTGGCTGCGGAGAAACACAGGTACTCATTATAAGTGATCCGGTTCACAAAGCAGAAGCACAGTGACATTATCACGGGACATTTAGTCACACTGTACCAGCCTGGAAGGAGCTGTGGTTTTTTTCCGGGTAGCACCTACATTGTGCAGCTAAAGCTAACAAGTGTATTTGCTGTCTCTGTACTGGCCGTGTGCATTTGCCCTCACAAACCCCTCCCAGGGCCATCCAGCACGGCTGCCATTAATCGCAGTTGTCACTGATTTCGTGTCAATGATGAAGCATCTTGCAGGATACTTCAGTAACACTTGCAAGGGTCATAATTTTTCTTATTCTGACCTAACTTTATTGATCCTCTCCTGAGAGGAACAGCACCTCTTGCAGCTTTATGGGACCATTCAAACAATCTGCAAATGATTTATATTGCCCTTAAGGAAAAAGACATCAAGACTTGTTACTCGCTTGCTGAGTTTTCCCTGAGATCTCAAGCTATCAAAATACTAAACACAAGTCAGAATATACTTGAGCAGTGGAAAGCACTGCAAAACTTTATAACATTATTAGGCTTCATGTTATAATTGGGTGATGCTTCCACTTAACACGCAATTTATTTTATTCAATATTGATAAGATTTAATGGATGATGTATTTGATTCAAGGCTTTGATACAAATGTAGAGTCTTAATTAACAAGTGATATATTTGATGCAGTGAATAATGCATCTGATTTAATAGAGGATGCACTCTATCTGCAGCTGAAGGTGATTGGTCTTTTTAGTGAGAGATTAATTCATTTCAGAAGATGATGTATCACTTTCAATATGAACTAAATCAAATTTTTAATACATATTTTTTTTCAGTGTGCAAAGTAGCACAAGGAACAAGTTTGCCCTCAAGTGGACTTCAAAGGCAGATCATACCTCCAAGGCACTAGGCAGGTTGAACCTGTGGTTAATTCATTCATATTATGATAGGGGTGGAACCAAGTTCTAAGAAGTTACTGCCTTCTCAATCAACCTTTGCTTTATTCCTAAGTAAAATTATATTAAATTTATTTAATTAGAGATCCAAAAAAGTGTAATATTTTAATAAAATATTAAAAAGGATTGAAAATAATACTTGAAATGTTCAAGGTGCAAAATATATTTGAATTTGAGACACTGAAGAGGTAAAACAAAATTACCTGTTTTAGCATGCATTTTTCTTAGGTCACAAAAGAAACCTAGTAAATTTGACAATATGCATTTTAACTTTATAAATTCATCTCATCAATGCCAGTGTTTTTGCATCTTTTAATTTTGAGAAACTGTTACTTATTTCCCAAATCATCAGGAAGAGTCAATGGGAGAGCTTCAGTTTACACTACTGGAGTTTTCAGCTGCTGTATATAAACAATTAGCCAGATTTATCACATTGGAAACACAGGAAGGCCACATGGACTCAATATTTTATTTACACTTTCTCTGTATTCACTTATTATTCTATCAAGCCTTTATTTTTCTGTTCACAGCTCCATAAATTCACTACTTTATGCTTTTTATATAATTTGTTGACAAGTGAAAATGACCTAGGTTCAAGACAACTCCAGCTAGTTTCTTGTTTTGGTTTGGTTTTTTTTAATTATGTATTTAGAACTATAGACGTATCAGGACAATATAACCCAATGAGTATATAATGGCTGTCATCCTAGTACATAATATTCCTAGGAATTTAATTATAAACATCTGACTCTTTGGCATTTAAACAGGAAAATGACTATTTAAGTACAATGCAGTTAAAGAATAATAAACATTCTGGTATGTTCTTCATTCAGATGTTGCACTCAAAAGTAGAATTAAAACAGATTCACCAGCAATGAAGACTATTCTGAGGTAAATTGATTTTATCTTTTTAAACATATGATGGATCTTGTCATTGTCTTGGACATGAACATTCAGTTTAGTGTGTACCAAAATTACAAGTTAGAAGTAAACAAACAAACAAATGAATTTTTTTTGAATCCTTTTTTTCATTTTTCATCCAAAAGTAAAATCTTCCCATTGAACCGCAGCACAAAGAATAACATTTTAGAAAAATTCTTAATTTAAAAACAAAGATCTGGATCATGTAGAAATAGGTATTTCACAACATAAAAAAAATAATATGCACATGTTGATGATGCTGGATAACAATGGATAGTGTATGAAGCAGGATGAGATTTATAGGTCACAATTTTGACAGATCTTAACATCTATTTCTGCAACCCAGAGACTTACTGTTTGAGAGAAATCATTGAGTAATAATTACAAAATTACATCCCTATGACCCATATTTACCCTTAATAAGTGATTGCAGTTCATAACAAATTGTGGGCTATCCACAACTTGTTTACCTATAACTATGGATTCAAGCTATTAGGCTTTTTGGTGATCAAAAAATTTTAACCACAAAATTCTGAAGACAAGAATATTATGCAAAGGCAGGTGTATATATTAATTATCTTACACGGCAAATGATTCAAGCTGCTAAAAAGTTAATCATGCAACCTGGTCTAGTGGAAGGCGTCCCTTCTAGGGCAGGGAGTTTGGAACTAGATGATCTTTAAGGTCCCTTCCAATCCAAAGCATTCCATGATTCTGTCTTCGTTCATCTGTAGCTCAGTGTGGCAAAATACCAATGCAGGATTAAAAATTAGAAAAGATGACACAGTATTTTCCATTTTCTGTTGTATGAGATACAAAATAGAAAAAAGTAATTAAAGGTAAGAAGGTTTCCATGGACCGTATATTGCTCTATCAATTTTACACTAAATCCTCTTTGGCCAGTTGATGTGGCTATGGAAGCAAGGATATACAAGTCTTCATAAGTTTGCAGAGGATGTAGCCTAATTTTGTCGATCTACATGTGCCATCTACATAACTGCTCTTCCTGTGGTTCTGAATTACAGTGGTTTACTTTGGTGTTGGATTAGAAAAAATTGAAAAAAAAAAAAAAAAAAAGGAGAAAGAAACAAAACATAAAAACCCAACCCCAAAAACAAACCAATGAGAAAAAAAAATGTTAAAAAATAAAACAAAAACTTCACAACACTAAAACTGTATGAAAAACTATATAACACAGTATAACACATTTTTTCAGTAAGGATGAAAAGTAAAGAAATGTGCATAACCATGGAGAATGAAGATGCTGATTTTAGTTCCAAAATCACAGGAACAGGAAAGTGAGTTAGGAAGTTGGGACAAAGAAGAATACCACCAGTTGTGGAGACAGGAAAGAAAGAAGCTCCATATCTACCAGAAAGGAAATGGGCTGTGGCAAGGAAAGCACTACAAGTGCTTTTATTGTTTTTCCAGCCTTTACAGTTCTTCTGCTAAGAACTAAGCAGTGTTGGAGTTTTTGAAGAGTAACTGATTTTCCTGTCAGGTTTTGAGGAGAAAAGTAAAAATTGGCCTCAGGTCAGAGCTTTGAAAAAAGTATGTTTAAGTTACTGGGGTATCTCATGTTATGTTGAAGACATAGGGCAGCTGCAAACTGAGCTAGGTTCTACCCTCCTGAATGTGTAAAAACCTGAAAAAGTCTAGAAAACAAACTGTACCAGAGACAATGCAACCAAAGGTCTTGGATGCAGCTCACTGATCTCCATCAAAACGTCTCAAATACAGGATATGGTGTGCTGGATCTGCAGAAAACCAACAGCCTCAGAAATACCCAGCAATGGAAGTTCACGTAGTTTGTGTGCTTTGTTTTGTTTTTTTTCTTAAACTGCTAACTCAAACTATAAATATTGAAACTGAACCAAAACAACCCCATCACTCAGTTCACCTTCCTGTAGATCTCCTTTTATTAAGATTTTTAATTCCTAGGAAAAAAATCAAGGTTTGTGTTATGTTCATAGAGGATGTATTTCTTTACAGAAATAATTCTTCAATTAATATATTACTGTAAGTCCCATAATGAGGTAAAGAAAATTCATTAAATTAATGACACAGAAAAAAGGCTTAAAACATACAAAGGCATAAAGGCATGTACACTCACTTCAGTATGAACTAAATACTTTTTCTGAGTCCCTGGATATATTCTATTCAGTAGAATTCTGTTGTTTGGAATGGTGGATGAATGTTCCCCTCAGCTTTCCAGCAGCTGTTTCTCCATTATGTTACTCAACAGCTTATATGTAAACTGATGAGAGGGAAGTTGATCTGTAATGTCTACAAGTTGGTCATTTGAAGAAATTTCCAATGGTTGTATGTGACATTTTAACATTCATTTGAAATGAATCAGATCTTATATTCATTGCAAAGCAATGCATAATCATGTTATTAAATAAAATGCTCTGATTTTTGTTCAATTAAAGTGCAAATAGAAAAAACCACACCATCATGAGGAAATAGCAACATAGTGCCATATTCTCCTTGCTGAAAATCAGATAAGAAAATTGCCTGTGCCATGGAAATTGGGAAATATAGTTTAAAAACTGATTTGAGATTAGTGGTACAATCTTGATGACTTTGTTTGTCTTCAATGGAGTCATCAGCAGAGGTTTGCAGGCATATGGGAATCCTGTTTGATAAACGGGAGCTGAAGTTGTGTTAGGTGAAGTGTTTTTAGAACAGGGTTACTACGGGGCATAAGGGAGCCTAAGGTACCATAAAATAAAAAAAAATAATTGTTAAACCTATTAACAATTAGGCTCGAGGAGAATTAGAGTGGAAAAATGAACAGAATGACCTGATATTAAACAGGAAGGAAGAATAAAGTTTACTTTAATTAATGTCATGCTTTCTTTAAGATAAAGGTTATACAATGCCATTAACTACTAATCCATAATTGTTGAATAGAAATGTTAATAAAACTGTTTTACTACAATTTTTATGGAGTTCAGTTGGTGTATTTTGTTCTGACCTCAGGTGTCCTCACTCTCCTCCAAAGTAAAATTACAAAAGTTGACACATTCCTCTAAATTAGTCATTCTTCTCAATTTAAATAGATGAAGTACTACATTTACTTTCCCAATCAAATGGAAGAAATTTGTTGCTACTTACAGTTATCTTAATAAAAATAGAATATGAAATTTTTTGCTTTAAAATTGTAGGAATGTTTTTCTTATTAAAGAAATGAGAGATTTTATAAGGAAGGACATTTCATTGTTAATGATTTCATAGCTAAAAAGGATAAAGCTGTGTTTTTCTTCTATTAGCTTTTTTTATTCAATTTCCCCAAACTTTGTGTCTACACTAGTGACCTGAACTAGGAGAGGTTATTTACAATAAAATTATCAATACTCTTGAAATTTAAAAAATTCAGATCTTGGTGAATGGCAGTCTTATGATCTCATGATACATTTTATATGGTATGTTTTACTAGATGCTATAGAATTTCCAGACATAAAAATATAAGCTGAAGTTAAGACTTTGACTTATACCAAGAATCAGTAGAAAAATGATAAAAATACTACAGTTTGAAGACAGAAAAATGGCCTTTAAATAGGGAGTGGACTACTGGACTTCTGCACTCAACTGTCTCTCTGATTTCTTGCACAAGCCAGATTGATCATCATTTTTTCTGAGGAGAATAATCAATACAGTAAGACATTAAGCTAAAATTATTGCATTATTATCAAGATTTGTAGTCATGGGTATTATAACGGAAATTTGGGAACTTCTGACTTTTCATCCATTATTTTAGTGGAATAATTCTGAGAGACAACTTATGTAATCAATTTTCATTTTAAAGGTAAATACGCAGTATAAATAATCTGACTTTGCAATTGTGTTTTGATTCTATTTCCAAAAAGCTGAGCATCCTCTTATTATGTGAAATTATTGGTGCATATTTGAAAAACTGCCAGGCCAGGCTCTGACATCTTCCAGTCTGTCCAATATCTTGTTCTTGCATCTCCATGACAATAATTTAACCAGATCTTTGCATATCTGGTCAATTGGAATGGAGTAGTGAAGTAATCCAGCAACCTCCCAGCTGTGAGGAATGAGGATCTCTTCTTGGGAGTTTTTACTGCCAAAGGTATAGTCACCTAACAGACTATTGCTGGACAAAGGCAGCAAACCATCAAAAATACTGGTGATTACAAATTAAAAACCCAGATAATTCCAGAGGCAAACAGCCACCTATAAAAAGCCTTAATTTTCTGACCAGGAAACCAGCAGTAATAACTCAACAGGTATAGGTTGTTCTTTACAAATAAGTGAGGATTCCTCTCCAGAGACAACGTAAGTCTCGTGTTACAATGAGAGATCTCTTTTTTTTTGCTCTTGGTCATGAATAAATCATATTACACTACCCTCTTTGAGAAGATTGAATTGACTGACCAGGTCAGAGGCTGGAAGGTAGCAGAGACGTTTCATGGTTCAGTATGTTTTGTTAACATATCTAAGAGAATTTATTTCCCAGTGATCCACATAAAGTTTATAAAATGCTTTTCATGTTCCCAATATGGAGAACAAAAGCCTCTCATTCATTTTAATTAATCTATATTCTACAGAGAAAAAGAGAGTTATATTATTCAAGATCACATCATTTTATGAAGACAGCAGAAGAATGAATATGTTTTATGGCCCAGTTTATCATCTGTGACTTTGACTATTTTCATCTTTGAAATTTAGGTTCACGGTGTAATAATAAATTATTCATTTCAGGCATGTCTAGATGAGCATGAAAGCTTCATACCATTGCTGGAAAACACCCAATGAGAAATGACCAAAGTAAGAGTTTTTCAAGTTCCAGTTCTCGATACTTGTTCCCTGATAGAATTTCCCTAAACAATCACTTGTTTGAAAATGAATCCTTATTATGCATGATAGCACGAAACAGAAATTGACAGCACAGTATCGATAACCACTCATGTTATCACTGTGGTTTGGCAGGTGTGTTCAGCTTTCTGGCTTTGAAAGGATTTGTAAATCCTGTGCACTATTACTTCTCAGTATTACAAGTTTG
This sequence comes from Orthonyx spaldingii, assembly GCA_013397795.1. Lineage (NCBI taxonomy): Eukaryota > Metazoa > Chordata > Aves > Passeriformes > Orthonychidae > Orthonyx > Orthonyx spaldingii. Next base: position 1,440,576 of record VZTJ01000827.1, read on the forward strand.
TATCAATTATAAATTAAAGGAAATAAAAATGTCTTTAACTTACTCGTGGTTGAGAGTAGCCTTGAAGGTTTCAGTGACTAGGTAAATCACTGAAAGTTTTTTCATGCTATATTCAGATTGAAATATTAGAATACTAATTTTTCCTTATCATAAACTCATATGGTATATACCCAAATGTGCCTTCCAGATAGTTTGCTAGCTTGGTTTTGAGCTAAGATTAATATTTTCTTCTCATTGTCTTCCAGCAATGTCTCTATCTTGCCTTTATGTTCCTTCATACATAAAAAGACCCCAAAGTATTCCCCAGACATCTTATGCTTTAAGACCTAGAAGCTCCTGCTGAACAGAGGAAAGGATTCCTACTTGACTGGCAGCATTGGGTATTATTTCCCACTCTCTGAATTTTAATGCAGCCATGTCCAGGTGGAATGAAAAGGTTCAGTGTTACAAAGCCTGATAATTGACAAGTGTGGATAATGTTTGCTCGATGTGATGAATAAAAAAGAAAAGGGCTTTATTTTATTTTCAAAAAAGGTGATTTTAGTGTAACTGTAATCACAACAATTATAAGCTTCCCTTGATGCTAACCAAGAGAAGACAGTAACAAAACCCATATTTTACATAAACTTCCTCACATTTGGGCAAACGCGTAAATTTTGAAAGAAAAAAACACTCTAGATTTTATATAAGATAGTCTTTGCTTATCCTTGGAAATTCCATTCACTAAAGGATTTAATAGTCCTAATATTTACTAAGTTTATACAATTTTTAAAATGAATAGCTGATGAATTGCTGCTATAAAACTTACCTCTCTGCCCTGAACTAAATGTTATCAGCATTTCCAGTTGTTCTTTACTGCTACTCATGACACTTCAAATTGATAGTGAACTGTGTTACCATTTGAAACAAAAAGACCTCTGGATTAGGAAATGTGAGTATCTATTTAGATGCAGCATATTTACGAGCAGAGGTTTTCCCCACTTGAATGTACTCGTTTATGAAGATTTTTCTTTTGCGTATCCCAACAAAATATTAGGGTGGGTGGGAGGGGAGTGTTTTGTGGTGTTCAGTCAGATATATAGAGTAGAAAATCTAAACCAAGCCCTGTAAAATTACAAATTATGCCAGACAGTTAAAAGTCAAGTGTAACCTCAGCTCCTTCACAATTTTCCAAAAATGATACTAGAGCCAGAGGTAGCCTGCTTTCTTGTCAGTTTTTTAAAATATAAGCTGTTCAATTACTCCTCTTTGCTGTCTACTGTTACATGAAACCAACTTAAAATATCCAACTTAGACTACTTTTGAAAACCAAATCTTCAGCATTCTGGATACAGTATACAAACCCACTATTAAATCTTGTTCAATCTAATAGAACTACAGTAGCATATTATTTGGATAAAAAATTCCCTTCTTAGTCACTGCTGACTTTCAAAATCAGACACAGCTATTTTATTTTTTATTTTTTTTTTTTCTTGAATGCCACCTCTGTTCCTCTGTTTACTCTGACTTTTTTTTTTTTTTACCAGCAGAGTGAGTGGCTGCAGCCTGGGCTGGACAGTCCAGGGGCTGAGGGCTCTGGGCCCAGGCCAGACAGCTCTGAGGGAACCAGGGGACGGTCCAGCACTGAAGCTCTGTGTCCAGGGCACAGGAGGGGAGAGTGGGAAAGAGTGGGAATAACCCATTCTGTGCCCAGCCCTGCAAACAGGCTGGGGACTCTGAGGGGAAGGCTGGGCAGGGGCACCACGAGGGGCTGCCGCAGGCCCTGAGGGCTACAGCAGGGCCAGCCCAGCCAGGTTCTGTTCCAGGACAGAGGTTTTTGTCTGTTGTTTTGCTGTTCCCCAGAATGTATTATCTTGGTCATACAGGCACCTATGCAGCACCATCCTTGGGATGTTAGTTCCTTGAGGCATGCAGTTCTTTCCCCAGTGCAGTGAAGGAGAGAGGTTTCTTAGGAAAGTTATTTCCTTCACCTATGAATAACTCTAACATCAATGCTTGAAATGAGAGTGCCCAAAAGCTACCATCATCCTCAAATTTCATGTGGGTGCTGGTGAAGTTTGAAACCCTGGTTTGGGTTCTTCCTCTGTTGTTTTCACCCACTAATGAGATCGTGCTTTACCCAGGTGTATCCAGGCAGAGTTGGCCGGGATACCTGCCTGAGCTGGGGTCTTGCAGTCGCTCCTGTCACACCCCCTCCTGTCATCAGGATGCCTGTGGCAGTGGGGAGCCCCTGCTGTGTTCAGCAGCTCTGACCCAACAATCCAAGGCAGGCTCTTCCATGGCTGTGACAATGCTTTGAGAGTTCCCTTAGAGTCACTTGCCTCTGAGCTCAGGGATTCTGCACAGAGTAACTTCCCCTGAGTGACTTCAGTGACTCTAGTTATGAAAAGTGAGCAGTGGGGCTCTGCCTAAATGTGGGCTTGGACTATCATGAAGCAATACTTTAAGTAGTATTACTTTAATAAATCCCTTTTCTGCCTGCACTGTTCTTACGGAGACTAAATTTTGTATCCTTGCATGAAAGCATCATTTGTATCTATTAAATAGATCAAAGTCTTTACAAATGCTTTATTTCATTTATTAAGACAGTAGAGTTTATTGCTATAAAATTATGTTTTTATGGCTACCAGACTATGCGTTCTCATGATGTGCCCTACTGTGTAGTCAGAGGATTAGGTCAATGTTTCTCCAGACATCTCTCATCACTCCAGGAGCTTAGTTAAAATTGTACAGAGTTATAAGATTGTGTTCTTCTTTGGATGCTTTTTAATGTTTGATAATTTCTGGGAAGATAATTTTCTGGGACTATCACTACAGTGAATACTATTTGTGAATACAGAAATCATAGGTTCATTTCTTCAAGTTTCTGTTTTACCTTCATGTTGTAAATTAAAGTTGTATGTTCCTGAAAGCACTGTCTGAAAAATGAGATCAGTTTCTCTTTGTTTGAATGCTAAACATCTTATCAATATATTATTTATATACTGGTCAACTTATTTACTCTTGATCAGATTGGGCAGTGGGGGAGGGAATTATTTTTCTGGGTTGCATGGCAGTCTGAAAGAGTAAACTTTTGCTGATAATTTCATTGTAACCGTGATGCCACAGGTAGCTGCTATACACCCTATACTGTGTCAGTAGTGATATTCCCAGGGATGATTTTGATTTATTTGATGCTTTGATATCTTCTAAGCAGCATTAACCAGCAACTGGTATTAATGCAGATGTCTCAAGTCCTCCATCTGGATTTCTGTTGTAACCAAAGATTAATTACTTTAACCAGACATTTTTGTTAAAGTCTTGTCCAGTATCCATGCATACAGGAGCAACATAAATAATGAGGAGTAGAATACTTTCACGTAGAAGTAACTAAAGCAACTTTTTGCTTTAGGAGTTAGACATTATTAATAAACTCTGAAAATGAACCTCATGTAAAAAACCTCTGAAAATGAACCTCATGTAAAATAAACTCTGAAAATGAACCTCATGTAAAAAACCTCTGAAAAATTTATCCTCACGTAAGCATGTGGCAAATATCTAATTCTGTCTCCTGTCACTAAGCTGGTTCCATTGTCAAGATATTAATTATTTACATTTACATAGCACACTGCACAGAAAACTATATATTCATTATAAATTTTCAGTTATATTAATATTGCTGAATATTTTATCTATCATATGCCATAGAGGGACATCTAATAATAAAAACTGTAGTTAAAATTCTAGAATGTTGGGTACTATATTTGAATAGCTTCAAAATATTTAGGAACTAACTTTGTAAACTGACTGGTCTTTGTTATAATTGCACGGTGTCATTTGAAGTGACCAATTCAGTGATCATTCTTGATCAGTCTTTTCCAAGACTTTGTCACGTAACTTTAAACTTAATTCCTTGCTATCATTTTTCTCACAAATGCTCCCATTCATGTTTCTATCTGATGAAGTCTTTTTCTTCTACTATGTTACTCGAATTACTTTTATTTTTCTGAATATATCCTATTCCTTTTTCGACATGACACTTCCTAAACTCAAAATTCTGAAAATGTTAGGGTTTGGCTATTTCTTACATATTAGTAATTTCTAATATTTTTTCATGAGCAGAAAAATTAATAAGCCCAAGCGAATCTTAATTTCCAGAAGTTCAACTCTTTCAGCTTTGAAAATGTGGACAATTGAATAATGTGTGTGAGAAAATAAAAAAGAGGATTTGTGAGGAGTAACACATGAGAAGAAAGACACACAAAAATCCACAACTTACAATGAGGCCTTTTGAAAGTTTTATTGAATTTGGGACATATGTTGTGATTGCTTTCTCCTCAGTGCTTTTGCTACTTGAATTGATTCAGTACTTTGGAAAAGCCACTTTCTTTTTGATATTGGAATATTGTTAGACTCCCACAAACACTTTAAAGTAAAGTAAGTACCTGCACTGATTTAGCTTGTCAACACTCATATATTTTTTTTTTTTTTGTGTCTTCCCTAACTATACATATTGAGCACAAGAATTTTTGGTTAAAAAGTTTTAGAAAATTAACAATTTTCATGGACTTGTAGAAGATATTCAAGGTGATCAAATTCTGAGCTTGTAAATGTAAATATTCATCCTGAAAACCTGATTTTTAAGGGCTCCAATCAGAGAACAAACATCCTGTGTAATTCATGTATCTAATCAAAGGTAACCAACACAGCCTGAATTTCAAATGTCAAATGTTTGCAGTAGGCAAACAACACACATAATTCTTCATCTGTGCATATTCAAAGAATCTCTGTGTGAATCAAACACGATACCAAAAGAAGTTGTATTTATCAAAGTATTTACTCAGCTCTTGTGAGCAACACAGACAGCTGTAACACCAGGTTTGTTATGAGGTTTTTTGCACTTGATCAACATTATATTAACAATCTTGTTTAATATTTTTGTTCTTTTCTCATAAAGAATATTGTTCTCATGGACCCAAGTATATGAAAAGGAAAATCTTTCTCTTGAAAAAATTTTTGTCAGTTTTCCATGATTCATATAATCACACTTTCCAGCCATCTTTTTGAGCATAATTTGGTTTCCATCTGATAAATTGAAATTTTAAGGTACTGGTATGTTTTGACGGTTTCAGGAGTTTTTTCCACTTCATTAAAGTTTAGCTAACTTAGTTTGCCTGTATTATTTCTGCAGTGCTTTTTATCCATTTATAGTCTAATTGTGATGTCAATCTATATCATTATTACATCACCCCATAAATCTTTCTATTGGTTCTTGTTAAAACACCCCATTGATTGAAAGAGCTTGTTACCTACCAAAGTATGTTCTGATTCTCTGACCTCTTCACACTCCTTCGTGGTGACTTCAGTTAATTGCAAGATTATCAGATGATAATGTGGTAGCATTAAAATGAATTAGCATGTAATTACTATTGTTCCCAAGGGAGACAGAGTACTTAAAATAAAACAGTGCATGTTATATCATGAAAAGCAAGAAGCAGTGTTTTTCTCCTGGTGTACTCAGATATCCACAATTCTTGCTTTGTACAGTGTGCTCATGGTACAAAATCCTAGAGGAGATCTGGCGACAGCTGATCAACTTCTTATTTTGCATCTTGGGTTATTCTTGTCAATTTCAAAGTCTTTAGTTTTTACAAGTACGTGACAAAGTGATTTTATATGATCTCATTTGAGTTGTTTCATTCTCATTGGCATTTGTTTATAATAAACATTATCAAGATTAAACATTATAGCCCACAACAGTGAGTCACCAGAAGACTGTTTTAACTAATCAAAATTAATTAATTCAATTTAAATATGAAAAAAATATTTTTTAAATGCTAATCTGTCAGTAGTGTTTCAGAATTTGAGCTATGAATACAAAGCTGCTACAAGCAGAAAAAGTGCTTGGATTATGAGATATATTAATTATATCTAGCTTATTAATCTGAAAAATTTAACCTTTGGGAGTCCCTATGTCAAGGTGTTTTTATGCAAAACCACATAAATGGCATTCGTGGTGTCTCCAGAATATTGTGTTTACCTCTGTTGCCCTGGAATGTCTGGACACCAAAGGAAACTAAATGGAAAAACAGTTTGTGTTTTAGTATTGATTCATTTTCTAAATATCACATTTTACTGCTCTGACTGTATTCTCAAGAAGATTTCTGTCTTTCAGTTGATGACAGCTTTTAGGATTTAAAAATGTACATTCACTAGAAAATTACACAATTGATAAGGATAGGTCTTACCCTAATTACCTTCTTTTTGAGATAAGATCCATAGAATCATAACAGTAGGTTCTATAACAAGGGGCAAAGTATAGAAATAAAGTGAGAAACCAAAAAGTATTCACTTACACTATGCTGTTGTCCAATGATTCCCTGGAGAAGCACTAGAGATTAGGTTCCCAAATCCCATGGGTTCAGTGTTGACTGCATGAGTATGGGATGCTTACTTATGATGGGTCCTAACACAGACATGTCTTGAAGCATAAAAAGTTAAATGTTTTCAGCACCTAATTTGAAACAGTTACTATCCAGAAAATCTGAGCCCTTAGATTTTTAAAGTACTTTGTGGATATTATAGGAAGATATAAATTCTAAACTGTGAACATCATTGTGTGCTGTTACAGATAATGTATGTGAAAAGTAGAGTGCTAAATTGGTAGTGATAATGGAACAGTCTTCTATCTGACATGCTTTTAGTTACATTGCAATTGTTTTTTGTTACGGTAAACCATTTTTTGGAATTTGTACTAACGTATCCAAATGGAAGGTTTCTTTGGGGGGTTTTTATTTGGTGTTTTTGGAGGTTTTTTTCTCTACATAAACTTACACAAATATGGTCGAGGAGAGGGAATAATAAAAATAGCTGAATGCATTCCATTTCATTTCATAAAACAAAATCCATTGAAAATGCTTACATGCTTGAAGGAGAAATTAAACATAATCATAATTTCCTTTCTAGCAAAAAAAATCCCTGACCAACCAACCTTTGTTGGCTGGAGAAAAAAAAGAGGGAACAACAATTGTTTGTTATTTGCATGTGTTGCTTGCATCTTTAACTGAATTACAGATCAGATTGATTAAACTGCCTTAGCAGTGAATGCAGAAATAACTATGTGGGCATCTGCATATACCTGTTCAGGATTTACTTGTTCAATATTTATATAAAAAGGACACAAATGGTTTGGAAGAATTAAGAAGAATATTAATTTTCTATTATTTTGTTTCTGTCTTTCCATAAAAAGATGGATTGATGACTTTTAGAAACTTGGTATTCCCAGGTAACAGACAGCTTCTTCTAGGGTTCATTAATTCACCTGATAATGACTTTAACTGTTTAGAATCTACGGTTTTTAAACAAAAGCCTCAGCTCAGTTTCTGCATATGATCTGATGTTTTTTCCTGTATCTCCTTACCTGCTTTTTGAAATAATTTTTTTCTTAGTTTTTCTGCTTGTATGCCACATTTTTTATTTCACAGTGCTTCTCATATTCCTTCTCTTACCTACCTTGTCTGCCTTCTTGAGGTCTCTTCCTTTTTCTTTTCTTTTGCGTGTAATTATAAACACACACCTGTGAAATATTACACATTTTACTTTTCACAAAGCGTATTATTGATGGCTTACAGTATCCACAGCATAACAGTATGCCTTTACCTTCTCATAACAAATACTGTGCAAGATACACCATTCTACTTTAAAATGTATAGCATTTCCGAATGCCAATGTTTGTTGCATATCAGAAGTGATGTTTAAAAGGAAAAGATTGAGGGGGAAAACAGTCTTTCCTTGTCTGTATCCAAGAGCAGAGAGAAGTAGAAAGTTTACAGCAGACATGAGTGATTTCACTGTGAATTGTAGTAGGTCCAGTCATTTCAGTAGTTTTATGAAGTTACCATTGGAGCATCGTCTGTTTCTTCATTGGAAATGCGTTTATGGAATGTTTCAGTCCCTCATTCTTACTGGGCTGTAGGTCATGACTCTCACCAGCACCTCCTGGGTAGACAATAATACTCATCTGATTTTTCCTTACTATTGGTTGCACAGCTGTGTGATATTATGTTCTCCTTGATATTGGCCAGATTCTGATATTTTAATTTAAAGCTTTTCAGAATGTGTCCCAGTATCTATTTCCTGATGCTTTGTAAATTTTACTGACAAACATCTACAGATTTCTCTTTTGATTCCTTTACTCTTGACCTGCTATCACTGAAAGCAGTACAGAGTTTAAAAGCTTTGAAATGACCCCTGGAATCTACATTTGTGAGGCATCTTTTCCCTCAAGGATTCTTAAAAAGTTTTCATTTCCTAGCAGTTTTGTTTGGGTTTTTTTTGTCTCTGTCAGATCAGAAATGTTTAACAAAATCTCTATTAAAAAAAAAAAACAAAACCCCAAAAGTGTAACAATTTGCATTTCAATTGAATATTCAGTTTGTTTTATATCTTCAAATTTAAAGAAAATGTGTCTTGTTTCTATTTGATGCTTTTGCATGTGTATGTATGTTATGTGCATGCATGTTTGTAGACTACTTCATCTGACTTTAAGAAGGCAAGTTTGTAGGAGTGTCATGCAATTTTCATAATTATTAGAGGAATGCAGCTTGGGAGAATATGTTTTATGATAAACACAGTCTTTTTGGTTCTTATCACAAACAGTGCAGCTGATGCTGAAATACTGTATGTGTGCCACGGTGATGTATCATTTTTATCAGTCTAAATACATCAAGAGACAGAGTTTGAATGTATTTTAGGAGCAGCACAGATGGGAATTAGCAAACAAGTGTTTAGAGTAATATCATAGTGTTTTCTAGGTATAGATTCTTCTATCATGTCAGACTCTCCCTGGTCTGGTTTTCTGTCCCCATAGCATAATGATCAGAACAGTCATGCAGACTGAAAGGGCTTTGAAACTAGAAAAGAACAGAGTGGTGTGTTCAGAAGTTGCATCTCTAGCCTCCAGATCTGTCACTGAACCCACCTGGGATGAACTGGATACCAAACATTGAAAGCTTTGTTAACGACACAGAACTCAATAGTTGTGCCGGTACCTTAAGGAAGCTGCGAATCAGCTATCAAAGGGCAATCTTGAGAAGAGACTCAATGGAAAGCGTCCTACTTGCCAAGTGCGTATTCCTAGAAAACAAGATTGCTTTGATGACAGGGCTGTTCATGTTGCCACTTTAAAAAACAGTATATGTGATTTTGCTTTTATGTCTTTGGAATTTAGGTGCCCAAAATGAAATGTAAGCTAAAACATCACTACTATTCTGAGTCCATTTGGGTCTGGCAATAAATAAATTTTCCAGTGAATTCTAAAAGTCTGACAGAGGGAGTAAAGAGAGTTTTTTGTTAGGTAAAATTCACATGCACATCTGTATACAGCATTCAGCTGTTATAGTGGTGATAAAGGAAGTCTACATTATGTTTTCCCATGTTCACCTTTTTCTTCACCTTCTTACTTTGTCAAAGGAAAACACACCTATCTCAATGTAGACTGCAATTTTAAAATCTCACAATAAAATATTATTCAAGCATATGGAAGGTGTGTGTGCTGTCAGGACCTTCCATGAGGAACAGAGCTGTCCAGTTTAACAGAACTGATATTGTTCTAAAAATATTCAATATATCCTTCAGGGTTTGCAAGAAAGGTCACTGTTGCTATAAGGTTGTTTTAAGTACATGTACCAGGAATATAATTCTTGACTGAACACTTTGGCACAAACTTGAAAACAGCTATCTAATTCCAGGAGCATCTAGTTATTTTGGGTCACAACTCTTAAGCAAGTGAGTAAATATTTCATATGCTTAGTATTGGATGAATATAAATTAGGGAACCATACAGGACTCTGACACAGTGTGTCCAGAGACCATCTGTTAAATTCCCAGCTGGATATTTGCATGAGGTCTTACCGAGTTTACACACCAAATCTTCAGTGACTTTGCAGACACAGTAGTGAACATTTCCTGTGTTAGTTGAGGCTTTCTTGCTAAAATCGATCCACTGGGTGTAACTTGCAGTTACCTAGCTGGGCTGGGGTGTGAAGAAGCAGATATTGTTATACATTCATTATATTTGCAGTAAGAAGCATATGAAGGCCGTGAAATGTGTGCTTTCTTCTCTGAGGGATTATTTCCAATGCAGTCTATTTCCCCAGTGTTGTATTCTGTTAGTTTAAAATGCCACATACAAAGTAGATTTATACTACAAAAGGGGATAAAGGTAAGAACTTAATGACAGCAACATTGAGATGGAAATCCATTTTTGATCAAAGATGCACGGAAAGAAATCAACTGAATACCCAGTGCAGGCAAGCAGTAAAGTGAAGTTCAAAAAATTTGTAGTTAATATACCTACAGGCAGTAGCCCACTTACAGATATTGAAGATTGGCAGGCCCAAATGCTGCTGCTGATAATAGCAACTACCAGAGAGAAAGTCAGAATTCTGTAACAGGCACTGAATAGGAAAAAAAAAACCAAAACCTAGAAAGCAGATAGAAGACAGAGAAAATTGCTTTACAGTTTCAAAGGCTGCATTCTACACTACAAAAATAAAATAATTTTTCACATTGGTACCTGTATTATACTGCTACAATATAAAATTTCAATAACAGAATGATTAAAAGAAGATATGTTTCAGATAGAGACACCAAAGTGTTACTCTTTCTTTTCCTTGATTTTAATCTATTAATTGGTTTAATATGCTGCCCAGAACTCTGGTTATTTTATGACCTGTTTCATTTAAGAAGGAGAAAGTGGGAGAAAAGAGAGTAAGATCAGGAAAATTCTTTTCAGGAAGCCAGGTCTGAAATTACCTCATACACAAAATTAGATAATAGGTTCACCTTTCTGGTTATGGCACCCCTTGGCAGTATCTTTTCTTAACAGTCACTTTGAAGCAGTATTTCTGTTTCTATGCTCAAAACAAGCTTAACAGGAATCTTGTTAGATCTTTGGTTTCTTGAGGATGCTCAGATAGCAGATTAGGTCAAGGTGACCTTTTTCATTTGTGCTTCCCTAGAAATTATCATTCTATTTTTTTTTTTCTTTTTTCTTCCCTAGATATGCTAACAGCAAGATCTTTTTATTTCTTGTTTTTTAAATCTTGTTATTTTCCTAATTTTTCAACTCCATCCTGGTATTTTACAGCTCAAATTTCTTGAATTTTAATTGTTCTTCCATCTTTTGTCTTCCCTTTGGATACTTGTCAAGTTATTAAAACAGTACATCAAAATGTTTTCTATAAAACTCGTTTCATTCTGAGTTGTTTTTCCATGGGCCAAATACAGAGATATGACAGGATTTTAAATGAGATTATAAATACTTTTGATATTCTGCACACTTTCAGAATGCCTGGATCTACTTTGATCTTTACATAATGACAAAATTTACTTTTTTTATTCCTTCTTTTTGTTCCTGTCATCTGGTATAAGGATTACATTTTATACATCTGCTATTATACAAAAAGAATGCGAAGAAGATGCAAACAAGTAAAACTTTAATAAAAAGTATCTGTATAAAGTTGTTTTCCCTTGGTCTATATCAGAACTCAAACAGTACTTTTTAATTCTTCTAGGCTTGCATGCAGATAAAACTGACATTTTCTTTGTCTGTATACCTAGAAAAGACAGGGCTCAATCCCCTGAGGCAAAGCCAGTATGGAGATGATTGCTTATATTCCAGTTCTCAATTTTTTTTAAGCTTGCTTTTCTCATTACAGTCTCCTAGCAGTTTCCTTATTCCAATCAGTAGGCAAGTTTAAAACCATCAGATTCCATGATTTTTGTGCTGAGTTTAGCATCCATTGTCAGGGAAAAGCTGATAATGTATTTAGGACTGAACCCACTGGTGTAATGGGTGTTTTTCAGTAAATGTTTAATGCTTCCTGAGGTACCTGCTTCATTGTGAGTTACTGGCAACAAGTATTGCCACTTATGTAAGCCATGCTCAGTTAGTAAAATAAAAATATCCATGGGGAAGGATATGCATGTGAGATACTAGACAACTATGGAAAGATTTATAACCATGAAAGACTGACAGGTGTGTTGTCCATCAAAATGAAAGAGGGTTGGATTTATTCCTGGAAGCATTTTTTTGCTAATAGGCTACATTTCTTTCCTAAATGAAAAATTCTGAAGCCTGTAGATCTTCTGATCACCTAAAGTCTGTCAAGTATTTGACTATTTGAGAAATTATTTCTCTCTGTCTATTAAATAATTCTCTCAAGCTCCACTGTCACCCTCAGCTCTATGAGAAACATTCTAGATGTCATTATTGCATGCGTCATCTGAACTTGGAGATATGAAAACCACAACAAAAGGATCTTTCTGTCTTTTAATGATGTTTGTCTTAGTAACACAGAAGAGAATTGCAAGAGCAAGACATGAGTTCCTGACTGAAAACTGAACTGGTAAAGAAATTCTCTAGCAATGTCCTGTGTCATATGTACTTGATTGTCATGAAATTTAAATGAAATTAGAATTCCTGTTGAGGAGAAGAGCCTTGAGCAAAAGCAGAGTCTCATGAGATAGAGACCAAAACTATTTGGGTCACTAAATACTGGTAGGAATGCCAAAATCCACTCTACCAGAGAAATGTAGCCTGGCTTGTGAATCCTTCAGGGAGTGGCCAGGGCAAGGGATTCTTAGAAATATTTGGCATCTGATGAATGAGTCCCAGACTAGGGTAGCAGTGAACACAGGGAACAAAAAAAATCATCCAGGACCAGGACTGTCCCTGTCTGAAAGACTTTTATAAAATATATTACAGTGCAATAAATATATTTGTAGTTCGCTTTTTTCAAAATTATACAATACAACAGAAGAACACATTTTGCTTTGAACAGTTGAATAAAATTGGTTTCAGAAACCTAGGAGATTTTAAATCACTGCCAAAGGTTACTTTTTGAAAAATTCAAGGAAAATCTTTTTGAAGAGTAATATTGAGAAGTTTGTGTAGGGCCAAGCTTTCAGATATTTACCTTAACTGTTGCTAAGAGTTATAGGTGAGCTTTGTCACTCCCAACCAAAAGGACTTTATTTTTCTGCTAGGATCCAAATACCTCACCCAACAGATCTAGAAAGAGGTAAACACTGATACATCCCTATTATCTGAGCCATGACAAATAACTGTGTTTCTGCAAACATCATCAAAAAGGTTTCCACTTGTTCAACGCTTTGTTTTTTTTTTTACTTCCCCTCTGATCAGTAAGTCCTAAAAAGTGAAAATCATGTTGCAAGTATGAAATACGTAATAAAACTGTAATTTTAGCAGGAAAAAGTTGATGTTGAATGTAAATAAATTAGGCAAACTGTTCACTTTAAACATGTTTAATCTAATTAAAATAATTACAGATAGAATCTCTAGTAGCTTGGTGATGGTTTTTCTCTCTTCCATTCTTTTAAAAGAGGAAAGACTATTCAATGATTTTTCCCTCTAGTTAATTTGCTATGACAATCTGGTTTGCCAAGGTATTCTGCCTTTCACTCCCGGTATATGTTCATTATTAATATGCTGTAGTGTAATTTTACAAAAAAATAGGAATATGTCTGCTTCCATTGCACCTGTCACTCGGAATTCTAAAATATAGATTCTACAGATTCTGACAGAAACTAAACAGAATAGAAATTTGCCAATGTGCCAGGCATCTTTAGTAATGTGTGAGTTTTGTAGCTTTTCAATGTTACCAAAATGTCTTTCGGCTTAACAAAGAAACTTTCTGAAAAAATTCAGTTGAAGGTTGAAATTGAAATATTTCCCTGGAATGTAACCCCTCATAACAAAATACATTAGGCTTTTATTCACCAAATAGTCTGGATTTTTACCATTCATTCTAATGCTAAAAGTTTACAAAATTCAAGTTTCTTTTCATTTTATCAATATGACTAGGATTTAATTCAGTCTTGACCATGGTGACTCCTAAATCATAAAATAATCAATTGTGCCTCCTGTAAAACGAGCTGAGAAAAGTTTGCTATTTTATGAGCTCACTACATGTGCAAGACATCTCGTTTCAAACACTTAGGAAACTCCTGTCTAATGAAATTTAACATTTGAAGCCTGGACTGGCTGTTAATGATCCAAAAATAGATCAGTCCCTTCTGGAGTGTATTTGCCTACAAAATGCTATTTATTGAAGTTTTCTTGAAGCAACTACTTGTCTTTGTCTATCAAGAATATCAAATGTCAGTTTGTGACGATTAATTATAAGAAAGCTTGCATTTAGTGTTAACCCCGTAAATTAACTGTCAATGTATACATTCTAAATCTGTGTCAAATAAGCTTTAATAGGATTTATGCAAATTCTCAGAATGCAAATCTAAAAGTGTCAGACTGCTGATGTTATTTCAAACCTTCTTCCTTTTCTTTCATAATTTTGAGTCAAGGGGAAACAGTTCTTTGCAAATTGAGGCACTCTCAAGGGGCATAGGGGGGATAAAACACAGCTGGCATTTACATGGTACCACAGTGAAACATCTTTTCTGTGCCAGTGTATTACATAAGTGATGTCTAAAAATAATGAAGCAGAGAGAAGGTGACATTAAAGGGGAAGCCATGTTCTGTAGACTTATGAAATAAAGATAATATTGCAGAAAGAGGACAGGGACTGCTTATACCCTAATGTGGTAAGCCAAGTAGGCTTCCAAAAAATGTTGTTTGTTATGAAATTCTTAAGGTGCAAAGCATGCACAGCACTGAGGCAACTTTTATTAGATTTTTTATTATATAAGCGTCTTCTGCATCAACTTATCCAGAGAAACACTCATTCTTTTCCCTCCATGAACTGCTGAGATTTTAAATGTAATAGACCAACTGGTAAACTGGTTTAAACCACAGAATTCTGTCAGTTTTCAAAAAGTTGCAGTAGTTAGAGGGTACAGCTAAAATAGTGCAAAGACTATATCTCTGTCTCTCAGCAAACTTGAGATGAAGAATCAACGTTCCCTTGATGTAGTGTAGAGTCTGTTTCAGGGAAAGGTAGGACAATATGAAATCTTCATTGTCCTGACTTTGCTCTGACTTACCGAGTCACACTCATACATCTGAGATGCTTTGTGTCTAAACTAAGAGGGTGAACCATAAAGTTCCTCTCAAAGTAACATATGCTGGTTACATACACTATAAACTCCACAGTTTAATTTCTGGAATCCATGCATCCTGACTGTGGAGCTTTGCTAAATGTCTGCATATGAAGCTGTCCCTGCCACCATTTACAACCAAGAATGTTTTATTTTAAGGGTGCCATGCATTTGGACATTACCTGGACATTCCAGTCTGGAAGAAATATATCAGGTAGCAGAAATCCCACCATTCCCTATTTCTGATTTCCCAGACGTTTCACATACTATTTTTTATACATAAATGAAAGCAAATAGCACAAAGGTCTCTGCCTGTAACTGACTATGCAAAGGAGCATAAATCATTCTCAGCAAACTATGCAGAAACCTGAATAGTTTTGAAGCAGGTTTCCAAGTATAAAACTAGAGTGGAAGGAAAGATTGTACAGTAATATATAATTTCAGATTCAGCCCTAAACTGTGTGAATTGGAACCAAAATGGTAACTTCATAGTTCAATTCTTGGCAAAGATAATATATCTAAAGAAATGTCCCAGATAATCATCATCTGGCATAAAAGCTTAACCAGAGTATCTGTGGACTACTTCTTCATCAATGCAATCTTTTTATGATCACCCGTGTCTGTAAATTCTTCTGCTCAAGGGCTTTTCAAGTTAGTAGAGCATACCGAGCTGGAGAATATCTTCTTGGATTATTACTGCATAATATTATTTCATTTTTGAAGTCTTACTGACATGGACAAGAATTCTTATTCTTGCCCTAGTACCTACCTAGCATCTCATCAGCTTGTAAATAGTAATACCAATATATGGTTGAGTTAGTGCTGTATGGATACCAGACTTACCAAGCTACTTAATATCTGTTATGAAGAAAAAGACCAGTCTGAACAGACGACAACTTTCTCTGAAAACCTTGTTAAACTTTCCACTATTAAACTCTCTCCACTGTAAACTTCCTGTAAGGTCAGGTTTTGAAGAATAAGGAGCTGTTTCATTACTAAAATTTCCAGTAAAATGTTAAGACTCAGAAAACTGACAGCAGATTTTCTTGAAAACTGTAAGAATGTTTCTCATAATGGTACTTCAGTCTAACTTAAAATAATAATAATAAAAAATTTAAATCTACCCTTTGAGATTTAAACTTGGATTTCAAGTTTCTTGAACAGCTCGGGTTTGCTGGTATACCTTAAATATTCAAGACAACCTACTTTAATTTCAACCCTTCTAGTTCCATTTTGCAGTGACTATTAGCAGAATTTTTATGTGTCATTCAACCATTGGCGCTTAAAAACTTCTATTTTAAGTTAACATGATACATAAAATTAAATTATGCAAAGCTCAAGGTGCAATTATTTGTGTAATCTATTGGTTTGCAAAAACTAGAAGTGGGACATGCGAGTCATTGAATTTAACCTTCACCATAGAGGCATTCAGTTTTTTTGAACATAAAAAGCAGGACAGTCAGCATATTGTATATATTGGTATGAAAAGAGAGAAGAAATGTATGCTGGCTAAAGGCTTAATTCTCTTGTACTTGAAATACAGGTCAGATTTGACCCCATACTCTTCTGATATGCATTTCATATTGAGATAAATCTTTCTCATAGTTCTATATAAAAATACATTTTTGTAGAAAAGATGAGTGGCTATCAATGTCAATTACACACCAATTAACATTTTTCTCTCCAGATCAATCCACCTTTGAAGGTTCTTGGTGTTCCTTAACTTTTTAAAAGCTATTGTTTGCCTGTAAGAATGTGCAGTTGGATTCTTCAATAAGCATGTATTTGCATGTATAAGTATTCCTAATTCCTGCTTTCAACAAGCACTTAAATTCCTTTTATGTAAATACAACCATTTATTTTGCAGACAATTACACATTTTTGAGTACTTTTAAAATATAGCTTCTATTTAAAACTGTCCACTGGAAGGAAAATTCCATTTCATACTTCAGAAAGTTGTGTGAGTTAAAATCCTGAAATGTTCTATATTTATAAAAATATAATAATTGCTTTTCTCTTTTGAAATCTTATTTGTTAACATTTAGATATGCTGTTTATGTATCCTCTTAACATTGCATTTTCTGATATGTGTGAAATCTAAGGGAATGAATCTCCGTGACTTTTAAAATACCATCAAGTCAATTCTATTTGTCTCTTAAAAGGCTTTTCAAAATATGAATGTTCCAATATTTGATTAGAAATATATGGAGTTTTCACATAGATTTTAAAATTAGCAGATCTCATCTTTTATTCTAGTCCTAACTGTATATTTTTTGTCTCCTTTTTCTTTGTTTCCAGTGATCATCAGCCTGCTGGAATTGCCCCATTTCACTGAGGTTTAGACTTTGCAAAGAGAAAAGTAGCAAAATGTGCAAAATAAAGCACAACAGATACAGGACTACAACAGTCAACAGGCTTTGAAAAAGCCTATGATTTGAGGAAGATCTTCATCTGCACAAAAGCAGGAGTGTGGTTAAAGAAAAAGGTAATCTGTGCTGTGCAAAACACAATCAAAGCAACATCTGAATATTTATCTGCCCTTCGTATGCTTCACAGAACTCCTATATCTTCCTTCAAATATCTCTTAAATTGTTTCTGCAAACAAGTTTAGCTGTCTGTTGACTAAATAGTTGTTTGGGGATCCTATGTAGTATCTCAACATGATTGCAGTTGTGGTACATATGGAAACATTTACAGAGTAATCCCACTCTGGAATTTAGTTGTTTCTGGGATAAGCAGGTATAAGCATAGCTTTTCATCTGTTATTTCTGTTTATACACAACCATACAAGAGGAGTACACAGTTAGGAAAATTCAAATTCTTAACACTGAACAGTATGGAATGATTCTTTGATATAGGTGTAAATCCTAGCTCTGAAACACAGAAATATTTTATGTGCTATTCTTGAACTACAACCTAATTTAACTGCAGCTGCAATTGAACTGCAGTTGCATTTTAAATGCAACTGTATTTTTAACAGTCTCTTAAAAATCCTAAACCAGCTCAAAGCCACTCAAGCAGAAGAATGTTTTATACATGGATTTGTACTTTTCAAGCCCTAAGAATCCTTGCAAGAACTATGTTTAAAGAGTAATTAAGTGCCACTCACCACTTGTGGTTCTCTGCACCATTACACGCACTCTTTGCCACATAATAAAACTTTTTTCATATGAAACCTAAATTGTAAGCAATTGTGCACTCTGTCTTATACATAACAGGATCTGGTACCCAGAAGAGTGTATTGGCTGCTGTACATCTCGCTGTTCTGCTGTAGCTGCAAACTATTGTTCTTGGGAACAATATGAACAATTTCATATCATTCCATGGCATTCTTTGTTGTAAACAGGTCCTACATTTCCATTGTCCAGGAACTGACACCTGTTGAAAGGTTCAGTTTACAGGCACCAGAACATCACTTTTTACTGTTGCTGTCAACATTAGTTTGCACACATGCATGAAATATCTACCATGAAGCTTGTCAAAACCAAGTTTCTCAGAAGATGATTTGTCCAAAGGCATGCTAAAAGAATAGAAGATTTTTCAGTTCAGTCCTGTGTGCTGTGCAATGCTAGCTTATCTATAGCATTAATTCAGAATATGTTATCCATCTGTTTCCTGTATTTGTTCTAGGATGCTTGATTTTGGAAAATTGCCAAGTGTTGCAGCAGCTTGATAACATATGAACATAAGTGTATTCCCAGACTGAAGGTACTTCAGGTACTTGATTGTGATCAAATAACTTTTAATTTGTCAAGTAATCAGCAGCAGAGACAGAAATAAAATGAGGGAATCTGTGATTCTGACTCCCTATTCTGAAACGCACTCTTGAAAATGAAACTTTACTGGCAGGATATTTTCTTGTATAAGTTCATAAAGTAAATTATTTCACCATCTTTAAAAACACACAGTTTATATGTCAGGTGCTCGCTGCTCATCTTTCCACAGATCATTAAGATGTGAATTGAAAGAAGTCCTCCTTTCCTCATCTTTGTTTTTCTTTCCTCTGTTCCAACTCCCCTTCTTTGATAATTAACTTTTGAGATTGTATCTGGAGGAATCATGTGGAATGTAGTTTTTGTAGAGTTCCTAGAAAATTAATGAAAGCATTCTGCAATCTGCAGAACTCTAGATATACTTTGAAATGTTTTTATATCTTGTTTTTCTTTTGAATACTCATGGCTTTGACTGTTGGCACTGACGTGAAGAAACACACTTATAGGTCTCTAGATCCCATGTCTCTAAATCGCACTTTCTGAAAAACTGGCAATTTCTGTACACAACACAAAGATTGAATGCAAGGCTGTAATTCAGCTTTTGTTTTCTGCTGATGATATAAACCACAAAAGCTTGTGGGTTTATGAACAGCAGCAGCAACAATACAGAGAGACTGTATTATTGCCTGTGTATTCAATTAGCTATAAAGAGGTATTGCCCACAATCCAAAAATAATACGTATTTGCAATTTCCAATTTAATTATAAACAGATAACTGGAGACTACTTAAAGTGTAAAAAAAGAACGAAAATGGCTAACTAGTCTGTGACATGCTGCCTAAAACAAATATGTGGCTAGTTTAGGAAAAAAAAAAATTAAATTATATTTAATAAATTTCTGTTGGCACCTTCTTTCCTTCTGTTCTGTCTTCAGCTAGAGGAGACATTTCCAAACCAGGGATTCAATTATAACAAACTAGCACTGTATATGGCAGCTGTCGAGATATCCTTCCTCTAAATATCTTTGAGACAACTGGTGACCTCACAGCAGCACTGCCTAAATTTAGAGCCATCTCTGTAACTGCATGAGGTGATATAATATAGCACCTCTTTGGGAATACTCTTTTCCAAGTCCTTCGTACTCCTGCACAGATTTCTGAACCAGTAGGTAGGAAATAAGTGAAATTCGCCAAATACAATCAAATTTTTAAACAAGTTTTCTTTTACATATCCTGGCAGCAGTGAGGGGGAAAAAGAAACAACCTTTTATTGATTGAATCTTATTATCTTCTACTTAGGTGGCAAGTCCGCAACAGGCTTAGCAATGTGGAACTAGCAGAAAATCATCTTGTAGTAGAATTTCAGTGGAAAAATGTTTTTTATGTGATTAATGCAGCTTATCCATTAATTCTCTCAGTATTTAACTGTTACTATAGTCCCTGTTTGGGCGTGAAAGTCTCTTCTTTCATCATTATTTGCATGACAATGCAATAAAAAAAGCCTTTGAATATTCTTTCATAACATGCCATCTAGATCTTATATGCTACAGTGCTCATTTGCCACTAGTCCCTATGGTATTAGCTACTAAACAAGCAATGAAGTTTGTCTGGGAAACTTTTACCACCCAGTATATACACTGAAGGAACTGAACACCTCAGTCACCAGAACACGGGTTCACCACATGGCAGGGAGTTATCTGGCTGTATTGACCCCCACCTCTAGTCAAACCAATACATGGAAATAATTCATTTATTTATAATGTGTAGAATATACCATATGCTAAGAAAAATTTATGAAAGACAATCGAAGGAATAAAAAATCCCCAAACATACAAAACAAACCATGCTGTTACAACGTGAGTATACATCTGTATCACTCACTTAACTCCTTTTGTCAAGCTGACTTTTCTGCAGAATCCAGACACATGATCCCATATTCTGTATTTTTTCCTGCCTACATCGCATTCTTTAGAGAAGGGTATCTTCTGGAGAAACACTTTGACTTTTATAACTAATGATCTTCTGGGACTCCTCCAGGAAGTCTGGATTTCTTCCCTCTAAAGTTATTTATTTCTTTATTATTCAGGTAGTAGTCTGGAAACTTAAATAAGCATTCTTTTCACTGCTTGGGTGCTGCAAACCACATTTTGCTAGACAAGTTGTCATGTCATGAATCTGACTATTTATAATTTTCTTCAAAGGGCAGCAATTATCTCCCTGCGTCCACTGATGAGTCATGATAAAGTGTCTCACTCAGTTTTCAATTTAATATCAACTGTTACATTAATAGACACAGTTGAAAGGAATATTTAAATGGAATAATGCATATGGTTCACTCTTCACTGGAACTAGACATGACAGTAATCAACAACTTCTGAGGCAGCCAGAAGCTTTAAGTGCTTTGCCCTCAGAGACTTTACTTCTAGTCATTGTAACACCTATAAACCACAGCCATGAAGAAGGTGGTGTGTGAGAAGCTATAAGCATCAACAAAGAAAGATAGCAATCTAAATAGAAATTATTATCTTCTTGGATACTGACAGGAAAATACGCTCAATGAAACAGGGCTATAGCTCTTTAGGATAGAAAGTGTTATAGTTAATAAAAGCTACTGACAGAGTTTGATGTCTCAGAATCTGAAAGATGAGCAATGAGGTGCTTTGGTTTCGTAGATTTTTGGGGTTTTACAGAAAGTAAGGAACAGCAAAGTAGACAGGTAGCAAGGTAGAAAGTCTGAAAGTGAAACTAAAAAGAAAAAGCTAGTGATGGAGGCAGGTATGTTGCAGTGACGGCAGGAAGGTAAGGAGAGAAAGGGAGGTGGTGGTAGTATGGAAGGAGAGTTGACATGGTCAGAGTGCCAAAACATTAAAACGGTCCTTGTACTGTATGAATGGGACAAGATTGTATTTTTCAAGTGTCCAGGGAAAAGGATAATGCTGTAATTGAGATGAAAAGTGTTGAACATCTGAATTGGAAGTATTGCCTGTTTAAATTGAAAGGCCATACCTTAAAAATGTTATGCAGAAAACATAGCCTAGATATTCCACTGACAGAGAGTATTGTGCTCTTATAATTGAAAAGGGAGGGAGTGGGGAAGAGAGGTGAGCTTGAGTGGCAGAGAGAAGTACAGAGGGATTAAAAGGTTTTGTTTATGCACAAGGATACTGCTCAGTGAAGGTGGGGGAATATGTGTGTGGTTGTAACAGCACCACATAATGGGGGAAAGCACTATGCTTGAAGAAGGCTCTTCATTTCCAGGCTGCCTCTCCTTCATTAAATTTATACGTGAGAAATACAGGTGCGTTAAAATGTGCTTTCTAGCATTATGTAAGCTAATGGTGTGGGCAGGTTTGTGGACCAACCAAAATATTATGTGAAAAGGATAACAGATAACTATGAATGTATCTATGTAGAAGATAGAGGGGTACATTTCCCCGTCACCTGCAGGCTGAATATCTTCCCTAGGGTAAAAAAGCTGCTTCATTCTTTCTGAGATTTCAGGTAATAATCATGCAATGCTAATTTAAGGTCATGCTTGCCAAAAGAACAAAAATTTTTAATTGGAGACTTTCCGCTCTTTTCTTTTTATTATAATAGTGGCATTATTTTAGTGCATTTGGAACACGTGTCTACCCAGAAAGTGGTGAAATACTTTCTGCTTCTGTTAATTTCATACTGAAGAAATAAGAATCAGAATTTATGACAAGGGTGTTTAGAAATATTGTGGTTGTAATTCACAAATTAAGTCTCTTTTCCCAAACGTAACTTGCTGGAACTGACTCTTGAATTAAATTACTCGAAAGACTTAAAAAATTGAGAAAACATTAGCTGGTTACAAATGAACTACGTCATTGTCTTACAAAAAACTGCAACGCAGAAGAGACATAACTTACAGAGAAGCAAGGGTTAGGGACTCCGTGCCTGAGCTCTGAGAGAAAAAGCGTGCTTCATTTTAACCTGAAAACTTTTAAATAGACTTTCTCATGGCACTCACACTAACTTTGCTAGTGCAGAGTTTGGTAGCATTATATTGCTGATCTTTACACAAATGGATGAATTCATATGCTTGTGAGTCTAACATAATTTTCCCAATACATTTCAATCAGTGTTAGCTCTCTATCTCAGATTATTAGTTACACCAATTCACAGCTAATTAATAATATTTCCACAAAGCATAGAAAATCCAAAATTAGTTTTGTTGGTTTCGTTTGCTGTTTGCTTGATTTGGTTTTTTTTGTTTGTTTGTTTTTTGGGGTTTTTTTTAGCATGGAACCTTTAGAAAATGCTGGACTCCTGTGAAACAGCTTTCATTATTTGTTTTTAAGAAATCTGTAATTTTGGCACTGATCTCTTTAATGTTTAACAAGGCCTGTAAGCTAGATGTTTTGGAAATGTCAAAATACCCTTGCAAATACAATGAGATTGGCTCCTGCTGGAAATGGTGAGAATAATCTAGAAACACTCAGATTTAACCTTTTTGTAAGAAAGGGTTTCAATTTTTTCTAAGAAAAAGCTGTGATTGCCTGGTGCAGCACTCACTTGTAAGGTAAATCCTACCTTTGCAAGGTTTGCAAATGCTTAGCTTACTTTTTTATGTAAAGGCATTCTGGTGAGCATGCTGTTTTCCTGGAAATTCCTGTAAGCACTCAAGAGGCAACTGCTCAATCTTGTCTTCCATCAAGAGCCAGTCATAGAAGAGTATTTGAGACATAAACACAAATAACAGGAAGAACAATATTAAATCTCAGTGAGTATTATTGAACTGTAATTCTTTCCAAGGTGCATGTAAAGTCATATGTTATAAGAGTCAGCTTAAGAAGTTTGGTCATAAGAATTCTGACTTGAAATGATGAAATGATGAAATGATGAAATGACAGGCTTTATAACCTAAAAGGATTTTCTTTTTATATTGTAGGGAAAGTAACATTTTAGCCATTTCCTTCCTTTTATGCCACATCAGAAAATCTCAGTGCTATTAGAAAACTGAAAAACATTATGCAAGTGTTTGGAAAATGAATGAAAAGTAGGGAAGGAAAAAACCATTATATTATACCAAAGCTATTATAGCATCAGCTAGGCAAAGTACTTTTGATCAAGTCCGGGTTTAAAGCAAATGCTTTCATAATCTGAACCATGAGATAGATTTTTGGAAGAGTGAATAAAAAGCTTTTAAAATATAGATTAGTAGAACCTAGTCATCATCTCCTTAAGTATGTGGTAGACCTTTCTAACTAGATGTATAAGATATATTTCTTGCATTAAATGTCACAGTAGCTAAACAAGCTAATGCAACTGAATAACAGAGAATATAAGTAAATGTCAGGGGATACTGTAAAACTGCTATTTATTTTTTTTCCCAGGGCTTCTGTAATGTCATAATTGTAAAAGTAAACTTGAGAAGGTTAGTTGATAAAAACCCTAAGGAAAAATAAGAGTTCTTATAATATTCTTTAGTGTGTATGAATTATATATAACATACTATTGTCCTTTAGCCTAAAATAACTTGAAATAGCCTATTAATCATTACAATATTGAAAACTGCCACAGGATTTTGGTTCTACTTTTCCTTCTAAAAATCTAATATTTTATATTAATTGTACAGATTATATTGTTACACATTGGCATTTATAGCAATGTTCTGTATCAGGTGACTTTGGTTAGAAAACATCTGTAATGGACATTTTACAGGTTGTTTAGAAGGGTAATCTTCACAATAGACTCTTAAAACTATTGTTAGATTAATATTTGCAAGAAATAGCATTTTAAAAAGTGACTTTCATCTTCTATTCATTCTGTAAACATTAATTGATGAAGACATACATTTATGATGACCACTGTTGAGTCTGGTTGACTGTTTCCTCACTACAGAAGAGTTTTCTTATCAGTGACTGTGCCATATTAACGAGTTACCACAGCTGAACAGAAATCGTCTTCAAAGGCAACCTAATTGGGCTTAAATATGTATTTATGGACTTCAAGATGTGATCTTTGAGAAGTAGCATTTGGAAATATCTTTTGCCTTAAACTTTGATTGTCTTTTGCTTCATGTTTTTCAGTTGTCTGCAGTTAATTATCAGTTGACCAAATGACCACTAAATCCTCTGGACTGATATTTAGAATCCATCTGTTTCAGTGCTACCAGAAATCTTGAATCTTTGTCTAGCGTCAAAAAGACGTGTAGATACTGCATCCTCAAATTGCTGAGTGCAAGGCAGAGCTGTGTGGAACAGACATGCAATGGCAGATGTATCTGCAACGAACATAACTATGAAAGGAAGAAATTGGACAAAATGCTATTCTAGGTGTTTATACCTGTTTTTCATTTTAGAAGACCCAAAGATTTTGTTGTGGTTTTTTTGTGAGAAATATGATGGATCATAGAAATAACAGTTATTCCTCCTATGCTGACATTAAGCTTTAAATACTTTCCCATGTTATATTGTTATATGCAATTTTTCATTGAACAGGTTTCTTTCAAATATTTGAAGTGTTAGCAATTATTTTAGTAAATCTGTTCTGAATTGTTTGCTTAGGGTTTGATGCAGTGTCATTATATCACCAATGCTACATGAAGTGTTCACTGCAAGAGCATGGAGAGATGTTTTCCTGGTAAAGACTTTAAGGTATTGAAGGTAATTAGCTGACAACATTATGATGTACTACAATGGAAACTCAGTTGCCCTTTCTGAGGCAGATCTATTTTAAAGTCCATGCTGAACGAATGTTTCTATTTGCCTTTGTGGCCATTACTCACTGCATTGGCATTAGCAAATATGTTGTAGATCTGCCAGTCATTGCTTCAGTAGTAAAAAACTAAAAAATTACTAATAATCTGCAGATCGGCTAAAGGATAATTTTAATCCTCAAAACATCCAGTAGTAAACGTCCTCCTTCTTAAGAATGACATGTGTAATTAAAATACAATTAAAAAGATATAATTGTTATAAAGATCTTAATTTAACCCATGCTAAAAAAATAAAAAAGGGCACCTCAAGGCTGCTTAGACAAAGGAATTATTTCATCACTGCTTTAATTATCACTGGCAAGTGTTAACCAGAAATCGGTATTTTCACTGCAACTTCAAAAGGAATTAAGCAAACAGCAATTGAGTTGTTACTTGCCAGTTTGCTGTAAAGACTCTAGCAGTACAAATCCAAATCTGTTGGGCCAGAAATATAGTACATCATCAAAGCATTTCTAGAATCATTTGAGAGGACTGATCTGGATAATGGAGGGACAGAATAAGGAATTTTTTTTTGTACAAGCTCTATGTGAAAAGCATATGGTTCAATATTTTGAATCCAGCAAGTTACTTAAGCACATGAATAACTTCAGCTACAGTCATATTGATTTAACAAACTAATGTGTTTCCTTAACTGGTTTGTGTAGCTGACCATCTCTTACGGAATAAAAATTTTAAAGGAAGTTGAAATGTCCTGGAAATACACAACCTTCTCTTATACTTATGGAAGTTCATATTGATTTATGGCACCAGTACATCTAATTCATTGTGATTTATTTCCTATTTTCTATAAATGATGGATTTAATATAGTAATTCCAGTTTTGTCTGTTGGAAAATCTGGTTTTCTGTTGGTCTTAATTTTCAGACTTCTAAATTTCTGAGATTAGTGGAAAACAACACTCAATAAGACAGCTGCTGAAATGAAGGTGTTCATTGGCTTATACTACAATACCAAAGATTTCATTTATTTATAATTCATAAAGGTTTAATATATGATACATAGAAGTTCAAGTTGTAGATAAACAAATAGTACATACTACAAAGTGCAGGGAACTTACAGGGAATAACTGATTCACATATAGTTATAACTGATTAACTGTGACATGCAAAAAAATTTAAAAATGCATAACTAAAATTAAGAAAGGTATATTGTATTTAGCAGAAAGAGTTTTACTCAAATGATCAATTGAATGATAGAGGGTTAAATTCTCTAAATTACTACAGTGGTCACATGTATCTAATGTTGTCTACTCCAAAGATACCTTAATTTATGAATCCTTTTTCAAAGACAAAAATATATTCTTTTTTTTCTCCCTGAATAAGTCAGTGTTAGATGCTTTCAGACTGGGAATACTACTTTCTTTACTGCATTCATTTTTGTCCTTGTATACCCTTCAGGTTCCAGACATTATTGCTTCCATCAGAAAAGGGATTTGATTAATCACCAGATCATATGTTTTATTCAAAAGCAGTGCCCTCCATCCTTCATTCAGAGTAAATTAATGAAAAATTCACATAATTTGTGCAGAATATTTTATTAACTGCCTTTTTTTTCTTTTAGTTTTGTTTGCAGCTTCAGAATAAAATCTAAAAATGGGGAAAGAAGAGAACTAAATTTAGGATCTTGATTTTTAAAGAGTGAGTTGAAATGAAGTTATATTTCATCAGATTCTCTTAGATAATTAACTGACTACATAACTTAGCCTTCACTAGCAAAATACTTGGGGATTTGAAACACCCCTTACTTGATTTTCCCATCCCACATACAACTATGTCTTTTACTGAACAATTTGTCTTTTGGGTGCAAGCATTACAGACTAACAAACTGGTGAAGCACAGCATTGAGATTTCAGGTCTCAGGGTTATGGATGTTCCTGTCTTACATGTGCAAAAAAAGTATGAATTTGGAGTCCTTAGCAGGTTATATGTTGAACATTAGGGTTGATATAGCAAAAGGCAAAAATACTCCTTTGCAGCTATGAGTTACTGCTCAGTTTATGTGACATACTCACTTTTTAATCTAGAAATGTCAAGAGAAGTCTCCTACTCTAGAGAAAGACTAAATATTACTGTAAATATCCAACTTTAAAATTGCTCTTAAATAACAGCAATGACTCTCATTTTAATTTCTCATATTTTTTCCTTTTGATAAATTATTGAGACATATTTAATCGGTCCATGTTCAACTTATCTCTATCCTGAAGTGAAGACATTCAATTGTATTGTGACATCTGAATCAGCCAGCAGCCTGTCTTAAAAGGAGCAAAAGGGTTTAATGTGTCACTGCTCTTGATATCCACCTTCAAACTGCATCTATCCAACACAGTGAAGAGTGAACATCTGCGTAGGAGAAACTTGAGGCTCTGCCTTATTGGGCCAAATCTATTTGATTTGCTCCTAGACAGTCAAATAAGTCATGACTTTTAAGATCATCCACAATTTGCTAAGGCATGTATATGCTAAATGCCCAGGATACAAGGCCAGCAAAACAAGGTGAACTGCCCAAAGCTACCGGTCTCTTCAAAAATCTGTTCAAGAAATACGTTCTTAAATTGGACAACTATAGTTTACTGGCGAAAAAAATGGGTGACTCTTGCACTATGACTGAGATTGAATGCTGTTTGGAAAAAAGTAGTAGATTAAGTATTGCTCATCACAGATGATTTTGAACAAAAGGGCTTCATAGGGCTGCATCACATTTCTGTCTATCATTGAATTAGAAAATAATTGTTCCTATATAAAACATTGCCATTCATGAGTTAAAATAATTTGTATGAAAAGTAATTGATTCTTTGTAAATAGGTGCTTAACATCTTGACTTTCCAAATACTGCCTCCCTAACTTGGACTTTATTAATCCTTTTGTCTAGAACATATACCTGTTGTGAACAGAATAATTGCTCTTAGTGCTGTAACTTAAGGTAATGAAGGAAATTTATGTCCAACCCACAGAAGAGGAACTGTGACCCCAAGAAGTGGTTTGTTCACATCTGCACTGCTGCAGTTGGTCAGTCACATTAAGTGCCACAGAATCATGGAATACCCTGAGTGGGAAGGGACCCACAGAGATCATCAAAGTATCACCATGCTTTGTCATAAAATGAGTATCATCTTAACCCTTGTGCCTGCTTTTGAAATAATAATTTTTGGAAAGTGGAAAAATATGAGCAAATCTTTTGAATATGATCAGCTAATACAGGTCACTAGTGATACTGAATGTGTAATAATAATATTTTTTGAATGTTTTATGAAAGACTGTAAATTATTTTCCTAAATCTGTTGGACTGGAGCTATTTCTTTGACTGAAACGTTGAATGGTTAATAAGAGTTACTAACAAACTTTTCCTTCACATTACATAGTTGTCTTGAGACTGAGAAGAAAAAAATGTCACAGAAACTAGTTATGGATCTCCCCACCAAGAGCTATGGATTGAAGGGATTGTTTGATATTATAAGCCAGAACAACTGGAAAGACACCTTGGTGGGGAAGTATGATATGACAGGCATATCAAAAGAGCTGATTTCTGGTTTGGGCTTGAAAGATAGGGCCTAGGGGAAGGAGAAAACGACAGAAAAGTCAGAAGGGAGAAGCCATCTCTGGGTGTGCTGACAAAGGAGGGTCAAAAAACTGATTGATTTCAAGAGACAGATGTTTCCCTTTACATTTTCATATAATTAAATGTTATCTGTTATCGATTATATTGTTTGAATTTATGATTTTTAGCCAAGTGGTTTTTATTATTTCTGCATTTTCTGTATTGTTTTAAAGACTTTGATATGTGCATTTTTGAAGATTGTATGCTAAAAGAAAGAAAAACACTTTCCATGTCCTGAGAACAGATGAAAAATAGTTCTATTTTAATATAAAATCTCAACTTACCAAGTTTAGATGAATCAGAGAAGACTTATTTGAAAATAGGAGGCTAAAAGGATGATGTCCAATCTGAGGAATATTAGGGCCCATTTTCCATGAACATTTGTAAGTAAATAGTAGAAAATTAAAGCCTGTTGAACTAAAATTCTGTTTAGGTGGCTAATATTCCTTGGTTAAGGTGTTTTTAAAATATATTTTTAAAATAACACAATAAGATGCAAACTAAACCGTGTATAGCAACATACCTATGCCTAAAATGAAAGTTGTGTTTGCAAATAATTTTAAAATGTATCTGTATCCAAATTGAAGGAAAAGTTTTCTTCAAAACACAGATGAATATTTGAGGTCTGTACATTTGAGGTTTTGAATTATCGTGTATAAAGATATGAAAATTTTAAAAAATCAAAATTAAAGGTAATTTTAAAATTTAAAATAAAAAAAATAAATATTATATTTGGTAATTGTCTGGAATCAATGAGTCAATATTATCATTATTTGGAGTCTTACATTAAAGGAAAATATCAAAGCAAATGTACTAATTTTGCTGTGGAATTTCATTACATATCATTTAGTAATGTTAGATGTTGTGGCAATTTCACTTATTGCCATTTACTCACTATTGTTGCATTGTTTTGAATGTTCTTAAGCATTTCCAAAACTGATCTAAAGGAATCTCTGTGACAGTTTTGTGTAAATTGCAGCAAAAAGAATGGAAGACTTTAGGGAACCAACACCAAGATGGAGGTTTATACCTGGATTCGGTGTCCTTGGGAAAGAGCTCAGGCATGCAGAGCCAGTCTTAGAGTATTTCTGGGGAGAGACCTTGTGAATGTCATCCAGCAGTCACACTCCAGACTATAAGTTGGCCTTTCCACCCTTTGGGGAAGTCACTCTTCTCTTCTGTCAGTACATATTAATAGGACAGAAACAAAAAGGAGTAATTGAAATGAACACATCACTGGACAATTAGTAACTTAAGGATGAAATTATAGTGTGATGCAAATTCACTCCATCAGTTCTGCCAAATCATTTCTATCCTGATTGCTACAAATGATATGACTGCAAGTCTCCTTTTATTACTAAGAGTCAGAATTAGGAGCATCCAGAGGCATGGTCTGTTTGAGCCAGGTACCAGAGAAATATCTCTTGCTCTGTAAAGCTTGTTATAATTAGTACCCCGATGATAGAGACCAAAGAAATCAGTTAGTAGAGGTTTCCTCCAGAATGTACAAAGGATGCTTTTCTACAAGGATATCAATACTTTTCTCTAAAAAGAATCCAAATTTGAAAACTCCTTAATAAAATTAATAAATATTTAGTGATTACTCCTCATAATGGAAAAAGTAAATGGTTCTATTTCTTCTATTCCTAGGACGTCAATTTTGTCTGAGGCTTTAGAACTCATCAGTAAAGTCTGTCCACCCATGGATTTATGTGTTTTTTCTCGAGGACTTAGAAACTATGGCTGTAAATGAGAGGTTGTTTTTTTTTATTATTGTGTTGTGGTTTTGTGGTGGTGGTATGTATATGTGTGGTATGTATATGTGTATAGTCTTCTGTTTTACTTTGAGGAAAAGTCCTAAGTCATGTGAAGAAAAAGAATGGTTTCCCAAATACTTATGGTTTTTACTTTTCATTAGTTAAGTTTGCATCTTCAACCTTTTTAAAAGTCATTTAGCTAAGAAAAGAAACAGTTTCAGACAAGGAGAGATGCTGTTGTTCTCACCAAATTAGCAATGAGATTGCATTTGGTTTCATTAATGCAGAAGTAGATCCATGTTTATCCAGCTGATCAGCAAAAAACCTACTAGCACCCACACAGATAATAGGTCAGATGGAGAGTACTCTGTCTTCTAGCTGTTAGCAAACCAGAGAAAAATTACATGGCCTCAAATCTCTGCTCTCTATCCTATGTAATTCTGTATTCATATATCTGAGCACAACCACCTATTCTGCCTCCCTGAGCCCTTTACACCAAATGACAAGTCACTCTGCTTAATAGCGAGAAATGAAGCAATATTATTGTTAGTTAAAAATGACACTAAAAAGCCCCTAGCATTTCAAACCAGTAGAAGCTGACAAAGTGCTTTGATCAGGAGTGCTTTTTTAACTCTTTCAATTCAAACAAGGTGTTAAAAAAATAATCAAATATTTCAAATAAAAAATAGCAATAATAATACCCAAACCTATCATTTAGAAAATGTTAGAATTAATATTTCAGTGAAAAAAAGACACAGTATGGGAACACAACACACATGGGAATCATTTCAGTGCTACCTAGTCTCAAGCAGTGTGTTGAAAACTTTGCCCTGCCGCATCTGAGATCCTCTCCACAAATAACATCCCCAATATTCCCTTACTCTTAGTATACCTCAAATGCTTACTCCCTTTTATTTTGAATAGGTTTCCTAGACTGATCTTCATATTCTCACCCACTAATGAAAAGTTGGAAAACAGGCCTCTTTGAGAAGCTAAAAGGAGACAGAAGCTTAGTATTTTCTACAGCTCTAAAAGAAAAAAAGTATAAAATCTACAGCTTAGTCTTTGTCCGTCTGCAAAGGAGCACAGAAACAGGGTTTGCAGGACACCCTTCTCCCTTTTGCATGTCTCCTCTCCCAGGGGAGACTGTGTGCAATTTATCTGTGTTGCACAGGCAGGAAAAAACCAAGACGCTTAGCGGCTGTGGATCGCTTTGGCCTGAAATACTTCTGATAAATTCTGTCTGTACTCAATCAGAATGTATTCTAAATACACCAGCTTGTTATTGTGTTTCTGCTGAGCAGAACTCTGTGTCAGATAGGAAATATCATTTGGAGTTCAACAGTATTTTATGTCTTATATTTATGTATACAATATTATAGAGATTTATTTTTTAAGGGAAGGTTTCAGAATGCAGTCGTAAAACCTCTTTATGGAAGTAAGGGTTGGTTGTCTTCATAAATTTTTGTTTTTAGTTCTTATCTAATGTTTCACAGAACTTATCCCAATTAAATGTTGTTTCTAAACAAGTAATTCAGTTATTTATGAGGAATCTGTCTGGTACTTTTCTGAAGCAAAATTATTATTAAAAATATTCTTGACTTCTCTTGTTTTGTATCCTTTCATTTTTCCAGATTTCTCCACATGATTGTCATTAAGATAATGTCAAAAATATTAATCTGTTGGCAAGGAAGAACCATATTCATAAGAGACAAGATGCGTCCCACAAAATAATGTGTGGAAGTTTGCATCTGTGCAAGGTAGCGTCTTCCCATTCCACTTGAATCCAGAGCTGGGAGTGCTCTGTCCGCACAGCAAGGCACAGCAGATGAGCTGTACAAGATACTTCCCATGCAAATCCTTGCAGTTTGTCACCCTGGTGACATGACGGCTGCATGTCAGCCCTGATGCCTGGTTAAACATGTGACCAAGTTCCAGGAAGGGAAACTTAAGTACATTTCTGCACTTTCCCCAGTATGCAAAAATGTTTTAAGCAACTTGCTCAAAACTTGGATGAATCATGACAAAAACCAGCTTCATGTAAATCTATTTTGATTATCCTGCTACACTCCAGCTCTACCTTCCTAAATTGAAGTTTTGGTATAACAATCATTTTTTTTTAAATAAGTAAGGAAACCACTTTTTACTCCTAATCTACTCTTCCAGTTCCTTTGTTTCCCTGGTTTGGTGCTTTGTCTTGATTTCCATTGTTTGTTCTTCCAGCCTGCTATCTCCTTGTTTGGAACCATGCTGGTTTTTCTCATGGTAAGGCTTCTTTGATGTGTACAGTGGAAGTTAATGAGCTCTCCCAGTACATGCTGGTCTTCTGTGAAATCTTTGTAGAGTATGAGGAAGCTGATTTTACTTAAAAGTCCAGCCACACGTAGAGTGAGAATCTTCTGAAGACGTAAAACAAACATTATGTATATGTCTTCTTTTTTCTGTTCGTAACCTTGGAAACTGTTATACAGCATTATCTTTTGAAAGTGACATTTCTACACAAGCAGTTTGGTACAGTAGTTTCTTCTCTGTCACTATCTGAGGTTGACAGAATACATACCTTTGGTCCATGCCAAGGAACTGAAGTTTTTTTCCTCACAGAAAAGGAATTTTTCTTTGATTTCACCATGATCTTCCTTATCTTCTCATAGCTGTTGTTTTTCCTGGCTTTCTTTAGTATAAATGCTACTTTTCATTGTCTAAAATCTTTTACTGGTTAACTTCCCTCAGTTCCTGTTTCCCTGTCTTATTCTTGTTTTACCACTGTTTTGCTGATATGTTTCCTGCTGCTTAGCTTTTCTAGCAGTTGTTTTTTTAGCTTATTCTTGTCTCACTGCTATTTGTGAATTTTCTTATAAGTCTCCTACTGTTTAATTTTTACAAGCAGTTTTTTCTAGGTTTGTTTTTCCACTTCTTGAATTTGTTTTAAAAGCTACCTGCTATTTGTCATCTTCTAAGTGTTGGTTCAGTAGAGCATTCTTCTCTCCCAACTGTTCAGTACATTTCCACACCAGATTCAGGGGTGAATTCAGAGAGATTCTATATAGCCAGGTTGATCTGAGCATGAAGAGAGAGATTGTGTACAGTCCTTGTGTGTTTTCTAACAAGTAGGTTTTTAAATATGATATAAATAACTTCAAGTTAGTTCCCCATAATGGAAAGTAGCCCTTTTTTGGCTTCAAGGTCAAGTCTAGAAATTAATTTTCCAATGATATTTCATCCTTAATAAAGTAGCATGCTTACTCTTTCTAAAATATCTTAGATAGGAGTTTTCAATGTAGGAATCACAAGCTTTCAGAATTTCAAATCGCAAATGATGTTTTATTTCTGAGATTTAAAATAATTCTGAACTTTCACTGATACTTAACAGAAGAACATTTATGCAGGGTCAAATGTACAGTCATCACTTTACCAGAGCACTGGAGAGAGACAGTGAGAGTGAGACTTTATTAACAACTCTTCCTAGTGCTATTCCATCTTTAGTAACTTACTCACTTGGCCAAAGACGGCAGCAATATTCAACAGACAATATTCAAGGCACTCACTTGGAAAGAGGAAGTCAGTAGTTCATGTCTTTGCTCCAATAAACATTTAATTATTGATATGAAGTGCAACAGTTCCGGATGGAAATGCTGAGAAATATTCATCTCGGAATACCTTGTAGCCTACTACCTTATGAAGTGCAGCTGGAAATTCACCTGGAGTTTCCACATCTGAAGCGATTAACAACTTAGTTATTCTGAATCAGGCTTTATTGTTGTCATTTATTTTGCAAAGTATTTCAAAAAGCCCTGATTCAACCCCAGTGGGTAATGAGGCATGAAAAATATCCAGATTTTCATAGAATATTTCATACTCACTCCAATTGGCTTTATTATAGATTCTAGTCTCTTCTTGATCTAGCTGGCTTACCGTTGGTTTGTTATCTGGCTTGTAAAAACTAATTTCTCAATGAGTAGTTGACTAGTTTGATACTCTAATAAATTAAGGACCAGTTGAAATGTCTTATATTCCAAGGATCTTTATGGATCTTTAATAAAAGGAAGTGTTTTATGTCATAGATACTATTTATTTCTTGCATCTTTCCAGTATGAATGACAATCTTTTGCCTAACACATTATAAAATCCTTATTCTAAGAAAGATTCCAAAACTTATTTGGATTACAGTCACATACACTACAAAACAGTTGTAGAAGTTGCTAAATACTTCTGGAAATGTAACTGCATGATTATAACGTAAAAGTCAAAAAGTTATTAAATACTTTTGAAAGTACTACAAGAACATATAACATTCTCCTTATACACACTTTTCATTATTAGAACATTCTCTCTGCAGCCCTAAAAGCATTTTTTGTCATCACTAGAACTTCACCAAAACAGTAAATTTCAATTTTTTGGGATGCCTACAGATTTATCATATTCATTCATAGAGACCTTTTAGGTCTTTCCAGTAATGTTTACTGTGATCATAAGTGGAACACACTGAACTGAGTGAACTGGTACCTCCTGCTTGCTTTCTGTGCAATACCAGACACCGTCTCAGTTTTATGGAGTGGCAGCTGAGCAGAACAATTTTCACCCCCATTCCATTCCAGCTTATGCTCCTCTTCTTTGGCTTTGAGGTGCAAACCTGACCTCAGCAAAGCACTTGCTGCTTTTGCAAATGACCACTTTTTTGAGTCATGAACCTTTAACATTTAAGTTTCTCACAGTATAGTTTCTAAATTCCACTCAGTGGCTCCCTGCCTTCAAGTTTGTAAAGGTACGACTTGCTTTACTTACAGGGAAATTTATAGTTCATTAATCTTTTTTCCCTAAGGTATATCTCAGTTTTGTTGGCAAATCCTTCATTTGTTCTCCCAAAGAAACCATCTTTAGAGTCTGACATTTCTGGAGGACCAGTAATAAAGCGAGAGAACTTCCATAGCAGAAGCAATAGCTTGGATAGCAGAATCATCATGAGAGCTGACCAGAAGCAGCTCTTTTTGATGTCTTTTTATTTATTTGTTTTCCCCACATTAATCTCCAAATTCTCTGACCTTTTTTTCTTTATCAAAACAGAAAATAGAAAACTGAGATAGTGCTGGGGTAGTGAGGAGCAGAAAGAGAGATATTCAGGACAACTATCTTATTTTTAATCTGATCTTTTTCAACAAAGTCAGTTTTGTTATTGTTTTTACTTGTTTGTTTGCTTTTTAATTAAAAAGAGTATTTTTCCCATAGGGAAAAACAGTTCTTAAATTAAAAAATGCCATCTCACAGTATGAACACTGCTAACGTGCCTCTCCTGTAAAGAAAATCTGTATTTAAGGCATCTTGGGCCAGTTGCATCTTGTAGATGGAGAAAGGGAACAGATTTCACAGAATCAGAGTGCCATGGAATGGTTTCGATTAGAAGGGACTTTAAATATCACCCGTTCCAACTCCCCTGCTGTGGACAGGGACACCTTCCACTAGACCAGGTTGCTCAGAGCCTCGCAGCAGCCTGGCATTGTACCCATCAGGGACAGGGCAGCGACAGCTCTGGGCAACCTGATCCATTCTCTCATCACCCTCACAGCAAAGAATTCCCTCCTGATATCTAATCCAAATCTACCCTCTTTCAGTTTAAAGCCATTACTCCTTGTCCTATCACTACATGACCTTGTAAAAAACCCCTCTTCAGTTTTCTTGTTGCCCCTTTCAGGTACAGGAATGCTGTCACAAGGGCTCCTCGGAGACCTTTGTCAGTAGCTTATTTCTCAGTAGCTTATAATTTACTAATGCCAGAATATAAGAACAACTCATTGGTTTCAAAACTCAGGCCTGCCTTCTGAGATACTTGCCTTCCAATTCCAGCAATGTGTGCCTGAGGCATTCACAAAGGCTATTTGCATAATCAATGTGGCACTGGATCCAACCTATAAAAGGGAGGCTTTTACTCACTTGCAACTAACAGCAGAAATGGATCTACACTTCCAAAGATGAATTCTTTAGCTGTCAAGATTTTAGACAGCATCACAAACAAAATGTGTATGTATTTTCTTGACAAAGGCACAACCACACATCCTGATACAGTTATGGCTTGAAAGCATATTCTTAACTATTGAAAAGGTCTTTGAATGAGAAAATTGTGAAGCTTTCAGTTTTAATAATGCCCTGGTAAAGAATGAAGCAAGAAACTAAAATAACTCAAAAAACCTCATTTCTTATAGCCCTAAGTGTCAAGGGCATTCATTGTGTTCTTGATAACCACAAGCATTGACATCACTGGTATTCCAGATCAACAGCAGTATATTTACTTGCTATGCTATTTCCTCTCATATGAGCAAAAGCAGAGGGAAAAGGTCATACAAAGTAAGCTGCAGCAGATGTTGACTATTTTTTGTTTTCAGAAAACTAGAAAAAGTCTCTTTTTTTATTCCCACTGCTTCAAATGATTTTTTTTTTCTATTTCTGTACTAAGAAAAAAAAATTGTCCAAAGGAAATGGAGCTTAAATTATGGGAAGAGGGAATGAAATGATATAAAAAAGGTCAAGGACCCAACTTCTACAGACTTTGAATAGTAACTGAGTACTCAGCTGCCCTTACTTCTCTTGAAAATCTCTCAGTTCACTTGCTGTAATATTTTTGTGCTTTTAATGAACAAGGAATAATGGAAATGTCATCATCTTGAACAGAAGGATAAACTAGAATGGGGGCTGAAGTTGTAAAGAAAACTGAAGATGAATAGGGTGGGGCTTAAAAGTTGTCTTGGGATGGGAAGGAAAATATTGCAACTGTCTAAATTTATGTGCCGGGTCCAAAAATGTTATTCAGACTATTTCTGGTAATTTCAGAATTCCTTATTTCTAGTTATCTGTGTTCATTTAGCATTTCTGGTCCCGTCATGAATGTTCCTGATATCTTCTGACTGCCTCAAGTAATTAACAAGAAAAAGGAGCAGGTTCAAATTTAAAGAAATGTCTTCTAAACACCCTGACCTCAAAACCTGACACTTTCTGATGCTCAGCAGACCACAACTCAAAACTTGAATGAAATTTAGAAAAAAAAAACTAAACCAAGAAGCTGCATCAACGGGAATAATTTACAAATACAGGTGAAATCTGCATTTTAAAGTCTGCTTTGGTGAATTTAGCTGAGCAGCTACTGGGCCACCTGGTTGCTTTTCCCCTTCTGCAGCAACATCTTACTCACAGCATGTGATTGTCAAGTCTGGAGGTCCTGTCACTTTTCCTGCTGGGTGGCAAGGCACCATTCCAGCTGCCACTGATCTTGTAAAATCAGCTCCTTCCTCATTTCACTAGCCATTCATTGCTCTGCTTCATTAGAGCACTGTTTTTTAAAATTTTGATCATTTCAGCTTTTATGAGTAGTCCATGGTGAAAACTTAATACAATTGTGATATTCTTAAGCTATTTATTCATATCTCCACATCATAGAATGCTCTTAAAGTATTCTTTCTATTCAGTTTCTAGGTCTTACCTTTGCAGTGTGAGGTTGAGTTTCTTGGATATAACAACCATTCAGCCTAGGTGTAGACCTACTATTACAATTCTTTGCTGTTTTGTCATGTCTCTTGGCTTTGGTTGAAATGCTTCTCCAAAACAGTCAGTTAACAATATCAAAACAGGAGGAATTTTCAAGTTCCATATTTTTAAAGGAGTTTGATACAAACAGCTGGCAACTGTAAAAGTCAAACCATAGGATTAATTCCTCAAATCTATTGATTTTCACCACAGTGATAACAACTTTTGGGGCCACTTTCTCATGAGTGGTTACAGGTCTTACAAAACCAACATTTGAGATTCTGTAAAGTCTCTGCAATTCAAACACATCTCTCATTTTTGGAATAGAGGCATAACTATTAGCCAACAATAAAAGAGCTATGAGTGGAGATACCTCCAAGGCCCCATCTTAAAACTAAGGAGCTCTAAAACTGAGCATGAAATGTTGCACTGCCTAGGGAAGCAAGTCAAATTCTCTAACCTAATTGTTAAATTATTCATCCAGAAAAGCTTTATTACTGGTTTAGTCCACTACATATTCACCTTCCATTAGATTGATATTTAATATGAAATCCAAATAAGACAGGTAATAGGAGCCAGATCTCCTCTCTTCCACAAGGTCAAGTAGCAAAACAGACACCTGAGATGAGAGATCCTATTCCAATTGGTATGAATTTACACTAACTGGAATAGTTTAAGCCATAGAATTTCAGTATTAGCTGCAATAATTTCTCAGGAGGTGAGAGGCCTGGATATGTCCAGATCATGGAGACTGAGAATCCGAAAGGCATCTGTCAACATTTCAACTCAGATTTCCAAGATCTGAACTATCAGAGGGACCTTCCCCTGGAGATGAGGAAGGGAATGATTTAAATGTTCAGAAGAGCTAAATGCTCTTGATGAGCAGAGTCAGATATCTTACAGGGTTTGAGATTAGTTTGGCTTTTAGCTTCTAAAGTCAGTTTAAAGATATTTTCTCTCTAGATATAATTTTTGCAACTTCCTGTGGGTCTGATTATCAGGAAAGTGACATAAAGCATAAGCATTCCCATGTGAAGTCCCTCAGGGTATACGGTACCTGTATATCTTTAAAACTCTGGTCCTAGTATGTGTCTGGAAGATCTGCAGGGATCTTTAGGAATTTATATAACAGGTTAGACAAGTTGTGGGCTATCTTGTTTTCTTCATGTGATTATAAAAGCTTCCCTCAAGTATAGAGGCAGTGGTAGTTGAAGTTTTATTTTAGAGAGGTACCTGCTAGGAGTGATTTTGTCAAGAACTTGATGCATATGGCTTCAGCATGGGCTAAACATTTTATTTTTACTATATTGTGGCTTGCACAGATTTGATCTATGGACATGATCTTCATTGGTCTTATAAACCTACATGGGTTGAAACTAATCTTATGACCATGAGAAGTAAGAAATTATAGACAATTCTTACCACAGCAAAATTGCTATTCACCAGAGTGACTCTATAACAATACCATCCACAGTTTTAGACGTGCTTAGTTTAAAGTAACTTTAAACCTAAACTTGCCTAACCTGTCCAACAGGTAACACAGTCTTTGGAGTTCTCTTGGTGTATCTTTTTCCTTTCTATAACATTTAAGAAAGGTTATTAAAGAAATATTTATTTCTATTCAAAATTCTCTCTCCAGTGAGAAAAATTGACCCTACTCTTTTTAAATTCTCTAGCTCAATTAATCTATAACAAGTGGAGTTTAGTCTTTTCTTTATTGTAAACAAAGTCACTTACTGAAGTCCAATTAGTTACACTGTGATAATCTGCAGATTTTTATATCAACATAAACTGATGCATATAAATATTTTCCAAGTCATTTTACCAATGCTTTTCTTGCAAAACATACTTTAAACAGCAGAACTTTCAAATCTAATAGGTAAATAATCAAATAATAAAAATTAATTAAATATTAATGGAATGTAATTTTTATCCTGTCAGTTCATTAGTCCATAACTCTATTAGATATGTCTGAGATCTATGTTACTGTACCACTCTTTTATTTTTTTTTTTTTGCTGTCATTTCTGCAACTAAACATTAAGTAGTTAAACATTTTTATATGGCTTAAAAAGAAGATCTGCCTCAGAATATATATGTTAGAGCGGAGATAGAACCATAAGTTAAGGTTCATCACGTACATAAAGTTAAGTTTGTTCTAGTGCACAGAGAAGGAAAAAATGTGCAGTGTTTGGTTTTGTTTAGTTTTTGTTGTTGTTTGTGGGGGTTTTTTTAGGTGTTTTCTGTTTCTTTTTTTCTTTTTTTGATTCAGGAATAAAAATGTGTTTTTAAAATGCTTGAGAAGAGCTATGCCTGAGATAGAGTTCCTTTTGGTTTCTACTATTACAATGCTACTGTGAAGTTTAGTTGATGTATTTAAGCCATCCTTCTAGGAAAGGATCTATGAAAAAATAATCACTTCTCAGGAGAAAAACCATCTGCACTTTGATTGGCATTTCTATTTTGTCTTAAAAGAGCTTGCAACTCTGCCCTTGAGGGTTATCCTTCACCTTGTCTTCTGAAAGATGCTACTCCAAAATGAGTTCACAGTGCAGAGGGTACACATAAGCTTCAAAATACTTTCTGCTTACAAGCACCCAAAGTTAACTAGCTTAAAACCGACTTTTTTAAATGAACTTAATTTTTTTTTTTTGCTAGTCATCTACTGGAGAATCTTGTTCTTAACCATAAAATTATTTGCATAAGCCTGGATGTTATTTTAGTTTGATTAATCCTAGCTTAGACAAATCTCATACTAGTCAGAGAACTCACTGAGGCTATTTTGATTATGGTATGTTCCAAGTAAACTATTAATAGCAACTTCCAGCTTTAGTCTAAATATGAGGTAATATTGGCTACTGACATCTCAAACCCAGATTTTCAAAGATGGATAGATTATGTTTAGATCTGATCCTGAGAGGTGTAAGATTGTTAAAAGCCATCCCAGTTCTCCTCAACTGCATGGCTTTGGGAAGTAGCTCAGTTGCTTTGCCAGGTGAATGAATGTGCAGGGACAGCACAAGAGCTTAAGGCAACCTCATCTTTTGGTGAAGGTAACATTGATGAGGGAAGTTACGTTAAAGCAAAGATGGAAGGGTCCAGGCAGTGAAATTGTTCTGAATCCATAGCACAACCATTCTGTCTAAAGAATCTTGGGCCTTCTCCTCATTTATTAGTGTGATAGGTCCTTAGGCTAAAGACCATAAAATTGTTTCATAAGGCAGATCATTTTGTTGCATGGCCACCATAAGATGATTTTAGTTCTTTGAAAACTTTTTGAATCAATGAACATGCTGATAAAAAATCCTTGATATTGCTGCTGGATGAAATAAAAACTAGGTTTTAAAGTGAATTCAAAAAGAAAGTTCATGCTTTTAGATTTTATCAGAATAGACCTCGGAGTAAACTTCCTTACAAATTTATTTGTAACACATATATTAGGACAGTTGTATAAACATATCTAACAGACACTGCAAGAAATAAAAGAAAATTGTGAGAATTTTCAAATTTTAGCATAGCAGTAACTTTTTTACTCTTCTTATTGCTACTAAAAAGATAGGCACAATCAGCATAACCAGTGCTGTGTGATTCCTCTAGTATGCCTTTTAAAAGACAATTGATTTGTGCATGTGCACATCCCTAATCTGATTAGTGAACACCCTAGCCAAATTAATGCAGATTGATAATCCATAAAAAGTGGGTTAATTGAATAATAGACATTGATATAAATGACTAGTAGATATTTTACTACATGTATGTGTGAAGTTGACATATTTTGCTGTTAAATAAAATATAGTGAAAACAAATATATTGATTCACATTAAAGTTGATTAATTTATTCATTACTGTAATTTAATTGTCTGTAAAATTAGTTGCTAAACAGTAGGGAAAAAGTCTATTATTGTAATTGTCTGTGTTACAGTAAAGGAATGATTTTATTGAGTGTTACACAAATACATCCAGATTTCCCAACTATATGTATTAGTACAAAGGATGGTGTCATTTGCAATTACAGGAAATACTATGAAATTATAACAAACAGCTATTCACATTATCAGCTTAGTTTCTTGTCAGACTCACTGTATTGAGCAGTCCATGTTATAGAGCAGCTTAAAGTGAAAGGCACATAAAAGAATTCATTATCAATAGGAAAAAAGAGGACATAATTGAGAAATGTCAGCCACTGTTTGCACCCTCAATAGAAGAAAAATGGACTCTATCACAAAATGCCAACTGTGGCCATGTTCTCCAATTTTGTTTTTGAGGACACAAAGCAGTAGATTGGATTAAAAAGGAACTGCCAAAGCCATTATCTTTAACTTTCAATAAAAGTGCACTGTATCCAAATGAAAAATGCTAGGCATCATCCCTCCTTTGTTGAACAAAAGAGTAGAATCAATTAAAAAAATCCTGGTCTATAAATCTTTTGCATTTTAGACTTTCTAGGAAAGAGTAATAGAACATGAAGTCATTAAAAAACTGCAGTAGCAAAAGAAAATTCTCATGAACTGCAAATGAAAAATGAGATGGGAGAATAAGACATCAAAATAAAATTAAAGATTGGAAATATGGTCACCTTTTAGGTCTTATGTACATATTTGAGTGGGTTTGGTATTCCTCATACATTTAAAATGTTATTTTAGTTCTGGAAGAGAGGAT
Source organism: Orthonyx spaldingii (assembly GCA_013397795.1). NCBI lineage: Eukaryota > Metazoa > Chordata > Aves > Passeriformes > Orthonychidae > Orthonyx > Orthonyx spaldingii. The sequence continues at coordinate 1,483,605 of VZTJ01000827.1, forward strand.
TTTTAAGAAATGTTGGCATCGAAACCTAAAATAGTTATTTTGTTTCACTGAATTTCAAAATAGGAGTAGCCATATCCTAAAATTTCATAGACCAAACAAAAATATTTAGTCCTACCATGTGTGGATTACTTGCACTCTCTCAACTTAAGGAAAAATGACATGTTAAGATTGTTTATATTCTTATCCAGGAAAATCCAGAAGCCTTTGCTAACCATAAGTTATAAATGTGACAGTACTCAAGTAGGGATGTTTTATCAACCGTGCTCATAACAGATACTTTCCTTTCAAAGAGATACCTAAAACTAAGCCCTAATATTCTGTTGTCATGTTAAAAATTCTGTCTATTTTACTTCTGATTGTAATTCACGCCAGACAGAAGAAACTCCCAGTTTCTGGACATTATCTGGGAGAAGAATGAGCTAACTACATCTTTTGTTATCCATTTACTCTAGCAGTTTTCATTTTGCATTGGGATTTCATGCAGGAAGAGGAATATCATAGTGTTTCAGGTCCTGTATAATTGTGCAGCTCCAGAATAGCTTTGCAGTGCACCCAGGATCATTCACAGTCAGCTGCTGACTTCAATTAACAGGGTGGTGTGTTCTGCACGAATTTCATTTTCCACCTCAGTGTAGATATATCTATATGGAGACTTCCCTTTATCACTTTGCAATCTCAATACTAAGGTGGAAGTTGTAAAAACAGAATTGATCTCTTAAAGAACTGCTGCAAGTTCATTGGTTACAAGTCATAAAATAAAGGCCACACTCCTCCCTGTGCTCCTCCAAGATCAGCTGGGAAGCAGGGCTTTTGCAGACTGAAAAGGTGAGAGTGTACCTGAGAAGTTATTCAGTAGATGATGTGTTTAAAAAAAATCACTTTTGTGATCTCAGCAGTCTGCCCCTCCCTCTTTCAGTGAAAACAAAATCTAGCTAGCTATGCCTGCAGCTATTCTCTGTCATTCTGCAGCAGAGGAGACAAGGAGAGAATTACAGATTACTTTTGACCGCATTACGTTTCATAATGACCTTGATTCCTTGTCTCCATCCTTTTCTTAAGTAACTGTATGTGCACAAATCCACAAAGAATCTGAGAAATACTGCCACTGAAAAGGAAGGTTTGTGTTGGTATGAATTCCTGTAAAACAATTCCTCATCTTTGCTGAACAGATGTTTTCTTCTATTCTGAGCCCTCAAAATAGCAGTTTGGTAACGAAAGATTTGAAGTACCAACGCTGAGACATCCATTCATGCCACTGTGCAATCACATTACCCCTCACTTGGTGTCAACAAGTCACAGCAACAGCATCAGGTCTTACTAATGGCAGAGAGCCATGCATTGCTTCCACTCCAGCACTCATGACTCTCAGAACAGCTGCTCTTCACTCCTAAGAGGATAAATAAATACACAAATACATAAATAAAGCCTTTCTGTTGGTGATAATTAAACAGTAATATCCATTTTCTGTGCAAATGTGGATATTTTCTTGATAGTGAGGGGTTTTTTTAATGTTAATCATTCATTTGGTGATGCTAAGGCATGTATCACCTAAGCACCAAGCCTGCAAGAGTTCAAGAAGCATTTGGACAATGCTCTGAGGTGCATGGTGTGACTCTGGGAATATCCTCTGCAGGGCTGGGAGTTGGCCTCAATGATTCTTGTTAGTCCCTTCCAACCTGGAATGTTCTATGATAATGTAAATCCTCTTCAATCAGTTATTGTTGCTGTGGATATTTTGAAATGATAACTTTTTTAAATAAGCAAAGCAGAAAAAGAGGTACTTTCCTGGATTATACAAACATTTCTTACATGTGCTATTTTTCCTCTTCTCAGCATATTTATCTCAATATCTATTTTTAAAACTTAGATTCTCTACAGAAAAACTGCTGGATATAAAGGTCTAGTATCCTTCTATTAATCTTTTCATAGGTTTCTAATGTTGGGTGGGTGGCTTGTGTGTAAGAGAGAATTCATGCTGACTTACTCAAAGACTACTTGTCCCAGACAGTTCTTTTTTTGATCCATATATACAATAAACACAGAAGAAAGGCATTTTTGAAGTTCAAATTTCTCTCGGAACTGACAGTTTAATAAGAAACCGTGGTTCTCAGTTACCTCCCAATTATAATTTATACAATACAAGTCTTTGAAACGAGGACTGAAAAGCACAGGTACACTTCATACTAAGAGCCTATCATCTTCATTTAATCAATACTACAAAGACAAAAGATCACAAAAATTGTATTCTGCAAATGCCCCTGCATAGTGCTGTAATAATTTTCATCAATGAAGGTCATTACACACCCGTGTTTGTTTGGATAACTGATAATAAGATGGGTTAGTATGTATTAGGGAGGAATTTCTTGTTGCTGAGGGAAGGCAGCAGTGTTTTGCCTTCCACATAATTTGTTCACTTGGTTACCCAACTAATAATTGATTCATTGACCATGTATTAGACTTCACTTTTGTACTTTACCTTCTAGCAAATTAAGTAATCCTGTTCTTGGATTGTTGATAGTGGCAGTGAAGGTTCAGTCTGTTTCAGAAACATTGTCATCTGAGGAGAGCTATAAATAGTAGCAGGTTATTTTTTATGAACCTTTACAATGAGTATCATAAATATCTGATGATTTTAATTGAGTCTTATTAAGATATTTAATCTCTCCTGATTACAAGGCAAATAATAAAATTGTATCTATTTAACACCTGTGAAAGTTAAAGTAGGTAATTTATTACATAGATTTTAACATTAAGTAAGTACATGCAGTAACACCTTGGGGGTGATGTATTTAAAACAGTTGTTGCATTTTTTATGTTTTTCACCAGCTCAAAAACCTTAGAACAGATATTTCAAACAGCCACATGGTACAGTATCAGTTAATAACCAACTGAATACCCAAAATATATTAAATGAGATTTTAAACCTATCACATTGATATGTGTCTGTTATGTAGCCACTTATCATCAGTAAGTAGTTTATTTACGTGCTGCTAATCATGAACATTTAGTATTCAATATAAGGGTGCTGTCTCAATGAAAAATTAAGTTCTTTGAGAGACTGTATTCAGCACAAAGAATTAAAACAACTTTCTCATAAGTTTATAAACATCTGTGTTAATATAGAGGAGAAACCAGCATAGCAAATAACCAGTTACCTTCATCTTGAGCCTTCTCAAATTCACACCAGGAAAATACTGGTGATTTTAGATGGCTTATCCATAAAAATTAAAGTTCTCTAAATCTAAAGTTTGCACAAACCTCAGTCAAGCATAAATGTTGAATGTAACTCTGGTATTCCTTGCAAATGTGGAGAGTAAATATCACAGACTGACCCTAGAATTTTTCAGGTCCATTCTCTGAGACCCCATTCTTTCTTATGCCATCTCTTCCTTATGACCCAGGTATCCATTCCTTTTTTCTGGAACACACCCTCCATTTTTTTTTTTAAGAATGCTTAGTTTTCATTTACAAATACTAAAAGAAAAGCTCTTTACTTCCTTGCTGGAGAGGAGCACTAACCTGTGTATGACAGAGTGCATCCCCCTCAGCTCTCAAGGTGTTGTGTTTCAGGAGTGAGAACAGACTTGGCTCCTTTCCTGGTAGCCCCAGTACTAATAATGAGATCTTTCACACTTCAGGCCAAAGGCACAGGAGCACCCATGTGGAACACCTGTAGGATTAGGTGCTTACAGGACTGGGGGCTAAGAATACAGTCTGCCTTGATTGAAGCTTGTTAGGGATTCAAAGTAACATTTTAATGGAGTGCTTCATGGTACAGGGATTTAGGGAGTGCTTTCAGTTATCTACCACTTATTTCTTATTCTCTTCTCTAAAATATTCTCTTGGCTCAAGGGGGACATCTGTCTTTGATCACCTGTGCTAGGTGGCTTATATATCAAGCACAGCATAGGTTAATAAATATGATTTCTGAAATGATTGCAAAGTTTCCAGGTGTTTGAAGCCAGAAGGGATCCTCAGATCGTCTATACCAGGTCATTAAGTTTTACCAAGGCTTTATTCTAGACTTAAAGGTGTTCATCAGAACAAAGAATTTTAGACCTCATGAGGTTTAACTATGCTATAGGCAAAGACTGGAACTAATCCCTAATGCCCTTGCAATGGTAAGAAATTAATTAGATGAAATATGCCTGGATGAGCCTAGAAAATAATCTCGATAATGGTGCTGAGGAAGGCAAAACAAAAATCCAAGGTTCAGCTTCAACCTCTAATCCTTAGATTTTGTTACATCTTGATCATTAAAGATATATAGCTCTCGATTACTGGAAATCTTCTCCTTCTGTAACTACATATAAAAAGTGATCCCATTGCCTTATTTTTTTTTTTTTTTTAACAAACTGAATACATTAAGCTTGGTCTTGCATAGCAAAATTTATTTTCCAATGTCAGGATCATTTTGGTAACTCCTTTTTACGTTTTTTCTAGGATTACTACCTGCCTTGTGAACTAGATTTTTGTTGAGATCTTACAAGAGCCAGTCCCTCTACCTTGCTGACAAAGGAAATAAAGCTTTGCTATTTTTACCTTATGTATGTCTTTGGATCACATTTGTTGTTTATGTGACACTGCACAAATGGGATCATTATCTTGGATGCTTCCTAAATACATATTGAAGACACAAATAGGGGCAAGCATTTATCTGGGGAGACTTCTCCACTAATAGCTTTAAATTCTATAATGAAGGAAACAAACACAATCGTCATTACCAGGACAACTGTACTAGTGACACGTGCAACAGCACCAAGCAGCTGACATTTGTAGACACTTCAGAAATCTACTTGGTTTAATACATTTTAGCTCTACATTTGTCAGTGGAATTTTTGTTTGATATATTCTGGTACTTGTTAGTGCTTCTTGTGTTTCATTAAAGTTTTTAGTTCAGGTAGCTTTTCCTGGGGGCTGAATCTCTGACATCAGCCACATGTTGATTTACTTCAATATTTGGTAAAAAGTGTTTCGTATTGACTTTTCTCATATTATTCCCAATTATAAACAATATTTCATAGGCTTTGCTATTTTTGTGAATGTATGGGCATTTAAGTTTTATTGTGGGATTTCTCTAGATGCCATAAGGATTTTATCCTTTAATGTAAGGTGTTTTGTTGCCTCTTTCTTTTAATGTTAATTGCATGTTTCATTGACACTCTTTAAATGCATGCACTCCTTTCTGTTTCCTGCTAAGGGCTGGGGTCAAAATTTATTTCTAAAGATTCAGTCTTTTGAGATCTTTTTGAAAGGGAAAAGTAGAGATGAGCTGCTGATACTGCTACTGAATTAAAAGTTCGGAAGAAATTCTGAATAAACCTGAACTGAAGCCAAGGCTGAAACACATTCCAAACACATTCATATGCATGTACCAGGCTCCAAGTATTTTGTAGCAGTCTCAGTCTAAGGTCTGGTGCCTTTGTCTTTTTTTCTTTGTTTACCACATGTTTACTTGGAGATATAACACCAGGAGCAGAATCTCATTTGATCCCCTAAGATAAGCAATATCCAGTTAGGTTGGTGTGTGAAAAGATGGTGTCCCTGGGAAATCTCAGCTGTTTGTTGAAAGTGTCATATTTCAGTATGTGCCATTCTTGCTGAAAATTGTACTTGGCTTTGGTCATATATTTTAAAGAATTGATCTGAATTTGAATTGCTAGGGGTTTTTTTGCCCAGGTGAGTCTCATGGGAGTGGGAATTTTGAGATGCATAGTTCTGTGCTCAGTAGGGTAACATCCTGGAGTTAGTTCAGACAGTGTCAGTGTCAGTCACACTCTGATTGATGCTGGCATTGGATAACTGCATGTGTACCCAATTTTGATTAGCTTTGAAGCAGAATTAGAAGGCATACTGCCTTTGATAATCCTTCTAATCCACTCAGACTTCATGTGAGTGACAAGGCAGCTGTTAAGAATGTGAGAAGCAAACTTAAAATGGTGATAGAAACTTTCTCCTGCATCTCAGCCTTTGTTCATTCCAGTTTGGATCCTCACCACTGTGTTCTAATTGCATTCTTAGTATTTCTAAGTTGCAGTCCTTTGCAAATGACACTTGAATGAGATATTCGGTCAATGAGCCTGTTTGTGCAATCTGGAATTCTTCGCTTTTTGTACTTCAGCCTCTTCATTTCCACAAGCAATGAAATATTTCTTAAAATAAATAAAGATGCAACTCCACCCATTGATTTTCAGAAAAGACAGTATCTCTCTTTAAAGCAATACATGTATTTGGCAATATGATGGTTCAGTGAGGATCAGCTTTCACAACCTTCACACAAGTTTTCATATGGGTGTGCAAACGTTATACCACATAACGCGGTTGCTTCAGTCAATGACTTACTGATTTTGGTTTTTGCTTTTTATGCTTTGTTAATATCTTTTGTTTTATGCTTTGTTAATATGTTTTATTAAATCTTTCAGGCTAAGAACTATTGGAAAGAGCACTGTTTCAAAAAATATATCAAACTTGGGCACAGGAATGGGAAATGAGAAGCCCTGAGTTTGTGAAGTGATTTTCACTGTTGTTAAATAGAGAATGGACAGACACCTGGAACACAAGACACCTGGTTTGACTTTCATCTACAAGAATTTCATTATGTGCAATTTCAAACATGGATGTATTGATTGTACTGAAAAATCTGTTAAAAACTGTTTAGAAAAAACAATTGACCTTGTTGTTCCAGTTGGTAGGCAAGGGTGAAAAGTAATCTAATCTCCGGCTCCAAGTGTAAATTTTTTCATCCATGCTAAAGCTGACCCATTTGATCTTTGGATACTAGGCCTGTTCTGTCAAAGTGGTTTGCAAAAGATCACAGACATGCCCTGAGGGCAAAAATCCATCCTAAATTACCAAGGCAAACAGACAAACAAGGCAGTCTGATTATGCTTTCTTTTATCAGAAAACTGTAAATTTTATCAAGTTTAAATTAAACAAAATTAAATTTTAAATGAAATATGTTTGCGTAACATAGGGACCTATAGAGAGATGCCCCAAAATAGGATTTTCGTCTTGGTTTTTTCTTCATTCTTCACTATTGTTAAGAGATGTGCTAGACAAGGTGTTACTCCTACCAGTGAAACATTATTTAGGTATCAAAGGTAAAACAATTTTTAAGCCCATAAGTGAAAAGGAAGAGGTTTACGTCAGGTGTGCTTTTGGTTGTTGAAAGCAGGAACGAAAAAATAGTGGGTGAGGCATTTATGATTTACAGTGTTCACAAACCTGTGCAAACTTAATGTGACAGTAAATAATGACTAGACATCTACTTCCACTTTTGCACATCTTCACTATCTTCATAAGCCAGGTTTCTGAATGTCCAATTTCATGTTTATGGCTGTAGGAATAAAATTCAGTATGAAAGTTTTTTTGTCTCAGGTGGAGGAGTTTTCTACACCAAGTGAAATAATAGTACAGAATTTCAAGCCATTGACAAGGAAAGGGCTTAACCTATTGACTTAATTGTCAATGAAGAAGTAAAATATGTAAATCATTATTAATGCTGAGGTAATTCTTCAAGCATATTGTTGGTCCTTAGAGTTTATAAAATAAAAGCTGTGTCTACTTAGAAGTTTAGAAAACAGTTAATTATTCTCACTATGTATTTGTTAAGCATGCTTCTAGATTACACTGTCCATCTTGAAAAATGATCCTGAGTGTTGAAGTGTTCAATATCTTCCTCTTTGCACAATTATTCTGTATTTCATTCAAGTAATGGTAGAGATCTTTCTCCAGCATTAATTAATAAACGTCTTGGTGTTCCCTCTTCAGAACCACTGCTCCCTTCATTACTTAACCATGATGGGAATATAGAAAAATAACTTGCATTGCATAGAGCCTTACAAACCCATTCCCATCTTAAGGATTACAACATGGAAATGAGCTATCCATAAATATTAAAAATTATCAGCTTCTCACAGATGTTCCCTCTGCCTATTATCTGCAAAATGTCTGGATCAAGTGTTCAATATGAATATGTTAGTATCCACTAAAGATTGCTTTTGGCAGCATATGTGTTGATATCAGCAGGAAATAAATAGGAAAACATTAAAAGGTATAAAACTTTAAAACAATAGCTTAAAGGTGTTTTATAAACTACAGATGGCTTATATCGTTCAAGTGGATGTCTGGTGTAGAATTAGAAACAAAGACTGGAAAAAAAGTTGAAAATGACTGGAAATAATGCGTCCCATGCAAGATGTTGTATTTAAAATAGAGATAAGCAAAATGAAAATTGCTGCTCTTTTCTTGTACAGATAGTGAGGCCATACTGGATTTGTGAATAAGGGTGATCTACCATTTTTAATATAATGTTCTGTAGAATGATACTTGTCACTCTGAGTTCTCTCCAAAGAGATGATGCTATCAACATTAGATTGATCATGTTTCTGTTCTCACTCACAAGACTCAGCCATTGAATTTACACAAAGAAAGTGTTCATGTCATATAGAAGAACTGCCAATATCTATAAATAAAATGGAAGCTAGATGATGCAAACTTCCTTTTGTCAAATTATTAGTATTCTCTGTAACATCTCTCAACCTTTCCTAAAACAGCCCAGCACTGTGAAGTCATCACTGCAGGCAGCAAGAATGAGGAAGGAATTAGCACAACCAGAGAAAAGGAATATCTCTGAAAGAGCCAGGGGAAAGCAAACTAGTGATGTTTTAACAGGGTGGTGTGAGCAGCACGGGAGGGCTGAGCAGTCACAGTGTGGATAACTGACATCCAGAAGTTACAAAACACACACAGAGCAGGCATGGTTAATAGGACACTACACATTTAAGAAAATATTGTGTGATAGTGAGACATTTCACTTTGACAAAACTTAACTGATGCTCCACCATAAAAAAAAAAAATCATTTTGGTTGGGTTTTTTTGTAATTATTAAAAAAAGATATTCATATGTTTGGCCATTAAACCTCTGCCATCTATTTAGAGAATAAAGAGCCTCTTTCTCATAATAAAATTGCAAAACTGATAATTAGCATGTTGTTGCTTCTCCCTTTCTCATTTTCATTTCCTTTCTGTAAACTGTTGTGCTGCTTATAACAGCTGCTTTGTTTCACTGTACTAGAAAGGGAGATGCAGCGTGTGCAGTGTGTGGTCTGCAGTTTGTATGCAATTAAGTTGATTAAAAGGCACTGCAGAGAGGTGCAATGACCGATAGCAAGAATGTTGATCATCACTGAACTTCACAGAATCACAGAGTAAGCTGAGTTGGAAGGGACCCACAAGGATCAGAGTCCAGCTCCCGGACCTGCACAGGACCATTCCCAAGAGCCACACCATGTACCTGAAACTATTGTCCCAATGCTTCTTGAACTCTACCAGGCAGCTTGTGCTAGGATTTGGTGTGAACTCTGCACCTTAGACATAGATTTTTTTCTGCATTTAGAAGGTCAAATACCATTTCTATGGAAGGTCTAAATGAAGTGTATACACAGAGTGCAGTAGCAACCCTTTTCCCCACTGTCCTCAAGGGCCTGGCACTTGTATATAACTTGTGGAGACCACACTTGACTGCTGAGTGCTTCTCCAGTGCAAACAAAAGACTAGAATCTGAGCTGTGGATTTTGATATTTTATAAGCACTTGCCTGAGACTTCTGAGCAAGGTTTTTCAATTTATTCAGCATTTTTTGAATCCAGCCTTACAAGCAGAGGCAGCTTAGGTGTCTCAGTGGTGGTTGCATTAGCAGTACAGACTGCATTTACCTCAGTAGAAAATCCTCTAGCAGCTGCACTGAGGGAAAATTTCCTTTAATGGCTGACAATAAGTCATGTCTCCTGATCACCAGTTCCTACAGAGAGACAAGAGCTTACTTTCCTCACTTTAACAAAATATTCTGCTCTAACTAAATATGATATCTAATCAGCCTTTTATATGTGCCAGGGATGATGATCCAGAGCATAAAGCCAGGGTAAGGACATTGCCAGTGTCAGTCATTCATGTGCCACTGAAGTCTGCAAAAAATAGCACTTACCTGGTGTCTAATAGTTGCTGTCTGTTGGGAATCAGTCTCACCATAAGAGCTCTTTTCAAATACTGAACTGCTCACCTTCCTACATCAATGGTTTCACCAGCTTGTGGGATCACTTGAAAAAAACCAAAAAGGAGTCTATACTAATTGCACATATGACATGATATAATATAGAGTCCTCCCACTCTGGTAAGTGGCTGTTTGGGACAGTCTTTTCAGACTGAAGCATCTTACTCCATGGCTTCATCACAGAAATACCAGAAAGTAACCAATCTGCACACACAACACAAGAGAAATTGTTACTTAGACTTTAACAACCACGAAGGCTCAGTTCCAATCTAAATGCTCAAATAAAGGTCTCTAAATTAGGAATTGTGCTATAGGTGTTTAAGTGAGACACATAGGGGTACACAGGATACTAGTCTGCTTCTAGAAGACGATCAAAATTGCAGCTTCAAAGAAACAAAAGCACCCAAAGCATTTTATCTTTAGTTATGCTTTGGACAGGTGATATAATTTCAAAGGTGAAATTTTTATTTGCCAGAACCTGTGTCCAAATGGTGAGTTTACTAAATTTCACAGGTAGAAACAGTGCAAGCAAAAAAGTGTTTGTCAGTTTAAGGCTTTTGAAAATGTTCTCAAGAGAAATGCCTTTGGGTCAGCTTAGTAAGGCAAAGCAGTCAGTGTATTTGCTAGAAAGGTTCTAAATTCCATGTTTTACCATTGTGAAAAAGAAAAAAACAAACAAAATCAAACAATGCCACAATATTTCAGAGTAAGACAAAGGTGCAAACGGGAGACACAGAAAAGGAGTTTAATTTTTAAAATATTGTAAAAATATTATTAGCACTGCTTTGAAAATTACTTTAGGGGGAAGTACCCCACACTTTTTTTAAAAATCCTAGGTTATCTGACTGTGACTATATACTGCAAGTCAGGTGCTTTCCAGTAATCCCCTATCCCAGTGTCCCAACAGCACAGACAAACAGACTTACTGAAGAGAGCGATGATTGCTTGATGGTTTGTATGTCTGCATTTCCTGTTGAAGGAAAACCATGGTGTGGTAGATAGACAATGGTTTATGTCTATGCCTCAGTCCTCTTTGCAGTTAAAACACAGCTGGAATTGTACATCTAGACCCAGATATTTATAAGCCATCTCTGCACCACAGTTTAGGCTGAGTTAAACAGCAGCACTTAAACTTGTTCTGTATATTCATAGCTTTTCTATAATTCATGACTGACAAAAGTCACAAAATACTAAAAGTTGTACAATATGTTTTGTTTCCTCATGCTATTAAAAAATCAGAATTCTCCACACGTAATTGAGCTATAAGTATATGGCAAATACACGGCATGAAAAATGTTTGGTTCCTTGTCAAAGGCAAGATATGCAATGGGTTGGTTAAAACCTGTGATCTCTGGAACAACAGTAATTTTATATCATTACTTACATTTTCAAAATGCCGAATAAAAAAGACGAGTTAACAAAATATCATGTAGAAGTTACCTCACATTATTGCATTTTCTTAGTCATGCCATGTTTACAGCCAATTCAAAGCATCATACTAAATTCACTGAAATGTTTGCCTTGGAATTCATTCTAATGGCTTATGGATGTATTGTTTTAATGGCAATTAATGCTGTGTTATGTGTGGTTTTTTCCTTTTATCATCTGGGTTCCTGTTTTCTAACTGTAATTTCTACAAGCACAGAACTGTGGCTCCTTAAAATTACAAAATAATTAAAAAAAAAAATAAAAGGTTTTCATTTAAGTAGAAAAAAGGTTAGAGGGCTCTATTTCTGTAACAAGAACAAGTGGAGGATGCAGACAATGTAGACTGACCTTGCTTATTCAATATGTAGTTAAAGCATAGACCTGTAGACTAAGAACTAGAGTGTCTTATGGTAAATGCCTCTGTTCTGGGATTGTTTTTTACTGTCAGTCATTACTTTTCTATTTTTAGCTTCAAGGCACCTTCTGCCTCCAGGCACTTACGGGAGAATCTTGATGTCGCAGAATCTGTGACCATCATTGACTTCACTAACCCACAAAGCAAAGCTTAAAACATAACATGTATACTTTCTCGTACAGCTTTTGATTCATACTTTAAAACAAAGCTCCCTCTTATTTATTGATTTTAAGGACTTTTGGGGACAGATTATCAACCTCTCACCTACCTGCAGGACTGCTTTAGCAGAATAAAGGACAAGGAAATCTCTCCCTATTAAATTGTAGGGCAGAGACCCATCAGAGCTGTGTTTAGCCTCTGAACTGAGCACATTTTAAGTGTCATTACCATCCTTGCAGTCAGCGAGGAGATATGGATGCCTCCAAAGATCCATTCAAATCCAGAGAATGCAATCTGAAGCCCTTGATGACATCTCCATCTACTCACTGTGATTTTAGAGGCACGCTGTGGCAAATGCTAATTTAGGAGACTGAAGTTTAAGCTACACCTACCCATGTTTAGTATGATGAGACATGAGGGAGAAAACATCATAACACATTAATTGCAAAAGTCTTTGCAGAGCAGTTGTAGTCACTGCCATTTGAAACAGCCTAGGATGCTTGCTATGCATCCCTCAGCCAGGTTCAGGAGAACATCTTAAAATTTCAATATCCTGGAGCACAAATGCAACATTTATCACATGATTGCAATTTGATCCTATCTCAGTTGTGAAGAGGGTAGCATTTCTTTTGAAAATATCACAAAAGTTTCATGCAAAGTCTTCTAAAACTTTCCAATTGAGTTTATTCACTTCTAGTCATATTAAACCCTTGCCAAAAATAGCTCAGTGCACATTGTAGTGCCATGAAATCTGATAAATCTCATTGTCATGATATTTTAACAGTGCTATGAAGACAGAGTAGGAACATCTGTGATTATTAAATTGTGTTATTTTTGAAGGCATTCTGGATAACATTTACGAATGTTACAGAACTGCATCAAATCAAAACACCCTCGAGCTGAAAAATTGATTTCCTTGGAGCTACTGCACGGAAACATGAGACTAAAGCATATTAAATGTTGACTTTCATGTATTAGACTGTTTTGTAGGACTTCAGAGGATTCTGATAATAGCTGATGTTTCCTTATAAATACATTTAGATTTTTAAAATGAAACATTTTAAATGTGATTTTTCATCTGTATTGTAATCAAAGATTTCTTGTGTTCTCCAAAATAAGGTACCCAAAGAGCATTTCGTTGTCAAAACACAAATTATAGCATACTGTGTCCCATGTACAACAAACCCATCAATTTCACAGTTCTTTTATTAATGCACAATTCAGAAATCTACTGCCTGTTACTATCTACTACATAGATAGTAACAGGCATTTCAGTAGCTTCAGAATCAATTTGAAATTCATATTAATCAGACAAATACTTTTCATTCCTTTTATGTACGTGATACTTGTTTTCTGGGTAGAGATGGATTAAAGTATGTGTCTTAAAATACTCTGATTAGATGTAAACTCAAGAGTTGAGCTAATTTCTGCCTCCTGATCCAGAAAATACCATGCTAAAACAGAGTTAAAATAAGAAGACTTTTTAGTGCTGCTTTTGCAGATTGAAGCTGAAGGTGAGAATGCTCAACTGTGAACTTGCTAAGGCGCCTGATAATTTGAAGTGTTAACTCACTGGGAAGTTGCCTCCCTAAATTTTGGAATTTCAGGTGAAATTAATAGGGTTTGGGTTTAAAAATTGAACTTATGATAGCAATTGATATCATTTCAGTCAAGTACCTTGGATAGCTTGATAAGTCCAGTTAACCTGCAATATTTCTAATTTTCCATTTTTGTTTTTATGCAATATATCTACATTTTTAAAAAGAAAAAACTGAGCTATTGCTTAAACTTGTAACAGAAATAAAGCTTTCAAATAATTATGTTGTTTGAGTTTTCCCCTGAGTAGATTTATGTACACATGTGTAAGGATGGCAAAAAGTTTGATCTTTAAAAAACACAGAGCAGAAAAAACCATCATAAAGCTATACTGACAGGCCTGGGTAATTTTTTTTCTAATCCTATAATAAATTGTCAAATGTTCTTTTTCACTGCTATAGAAATGGTGATATAAAAGATGACTACATTCCATTAGAAGAAGGCAGATATTTCTTCAGTCTGAAGAACAATCAGTAGATTAAGATATATACTTTGTGATAATGCATTTGTAAAAATAATTTTACATTATCTGTGCTTTTCCCATGTTGTTTGGACAGCAACTTGATATTTTTAAATAGTAATCTTCAGCAAGGCAATTCCACTCAGTTTCTGAAAACACAATTTCTGATATCAGAATCCCAGAGTTGCATTAATAACCCAAATGGAAAAAAAAGCATTACTGGTTCTCTTTCCATAGTAATGAAAAATTCACATCAAGTGCATTTAGTGTATTTAACAGTACTGTCCTTAAATTATACCCTTAAAAATGGTCTAAATTCATGCATATCTAAAATTATTCTTTAATTAAATTCATAGCAAAGAGAGACATTACTTACTATTTTCTATTCCAGCTCCACTTGGATTCATCCCAAGACATTATCATATATAGCTGCTGTCCCAACCACATTTTCAAAACCTGTTTTTTTATAACAACTTAAACATCTGTTCATCAGCCAGCCTGTAACAGTGTCCTTGATATGCTTTTCTGTTTTCTGATAAACAAATACATCGGGGTCGCCTGCATGCATTGCAGAGGCAAGCAGAAACCTTTGCTCTGGTTCTTTCACAGAAGCATTGACAAAGTTTTGTGTGTAATGTACAGATCAAGAACCACTGAAAAGTACTACAGAGAACATAATTCCCTCTCACTTTACAGCATTTCCTCCTGTGAAGCAAGATACCTGTTGTGCCTGGACTCCTCTTGCCTCACTGAATTTTGATTTATTTTAGCAGGATAATAAGGCAGCATATTTGGCTAGAAAGACAAAAATACTTGCAAATTTATGGCTCTGTTGAACTGATATTATTCTATAAATCCTGAGGCAGAAGAGTTTGGCTGTTTACTTCTGACATTCCTCAACAGAGAACCAAAAAAGCATGGATGTTTCTGGTGAATCAAAACTGTACTGGCTCATCTAATTAGCAAATAGTGCTGACTTTCATCCTGAGATTGGGACATTTTTTGCTTTCAAAATGTGAAAACAGGACATATGATGTTGTGTGTAGATGAGTATAAAGGGTAATAACAGTCGTATTACACACAGTGGTGAAATTAATTATATAAGAAATTATACAACATGACACAAAATGTTACAAATAATTTTTTATTCATCCTAACCTCCTGATCTGGCCCTGTGTTAACCCAGTTCCCTTGGAACGTATTGTAAGATTGCAACCTCTTAGCAATTTAAAGTTACTTTTAAAAACAACTCAGTCAGTGTCTTTCTCCACGTTTTCCACAAATTTGAAATATTGAAAAAATGTGTGCATATTCAAGGCCAGAAGGAGATTATGCTGTGGGATGATGTAAAGTCTCTTTATCTTAAAACCCTGCAGGTTTAAAATGGCATCTTTCCACCTCTGAAAAGGATCATTACCAGGATTTCACTGGGTATATTGCACTCTGAAAATGCATTTTTGATGCACAGAAGTTATTTTAGATCTCATTTAGTGTCTTTTTTCATGACTACTTCCTTACCCTGCATAAAAGTAGAGCAATTACAACTTTGATATTAGAGGTCAGGAACTTTAAAAGTGTGTTTCAATTTAGATTAAAGTAGCAAGTTCCTTCTCCCTAAAACAGTAGTGAGAAACTGTTATTATGTTTTATTGGGTTTTATTGCATTTATTAAGAATGGTGTTAATTTATTTCCTTCAGAACAGGTACATACCAAGTAAAGTTTGTGTTACTAAAAGACTCCATATTACCAGAAAAATTATAGCTTTTGTATTGTTGATATCCTTATGATAAATTGTGAAATGATTCATTTGATCAATATTCTCTCATTGCCTATATGTAATACTTATACTCTGCTCAGTGTTATTTTCTGAACTAGAGCTCAGAAATGGATGATGGTTTCATGGTATTTCATGAGTTTCCATCATTCTTTTTGGATATTTGAAGATTATGAAGAGAAAGAATTACATAGTTCTTTAAAAAGTAGTCCAAATTGAGAGTGTTGCTGGAGAAATAGGTGAGGCTACCCACATGCAGATTCTTAAGAAACTGCTGATAGCTAACATAAATTTTATTATTGGAGGGTTCTATGGCACCACACCCTGAAGACAGAAAATATTATCCCTACATTAGCTTTAAAATGACAGAACCATTTCAGTTGGAAAACACCCCTACAATCACCAAGCCTAACCCTTAATCCAGTACGGCTGCTACCCTTTAAATACCTCCAGGGATGGTGACTCAACCACTTCCCTGGGCAGCCTGTTCCAATGCTTGACAGCCCTTTTGGTGATGAAAATTTAC
Source organism: Orthonyx spaldingii (assembly GCA_013397795.1). NCBI lineage: Eukaryota > Metazoa > Chordata > Aves > Passeriformes > Orthonychidae > Orthonyx > Orthonyx spaldingii. The sequence goes on from VZTJ01000827.1 coordinate 1,500,014, forward strand.
CTAAAATCTCCCATGGTACTGCTTGAGGCCATTTCCTCTTTCCCATCACTTGTTACCTGGAAGAGGCCAACACCCACCTGGCTGCACCCTCCTTTCAGGGTGTTGCAGAGAGTGATAAGGTCCCTCCTGAGCTTCCTTTTCTCCAGGCTGAACACCCCCAGCTCCCCCAGCTGTTCCTCATGGAACTTGTGCTCCAGACCCTTCACCAGCTCCTTTGCCCTTCTCTGGATTTTCTCCAGCTCCTGTCTTGTAGCGAGAGGCACAAAACCGAACACAGGATTTGAGGTGTGGCCTCAGCAGTGCCAAGTACCTTGGAATGATCATTTCCATTGGAAAATATCTGTCTCTTTGCAGTGGAGTTGGTACTTAATATAAGAATTTCTTAAAACATGATGTCTGATAGAATATCTGTGGATGGACATTTTAACATTCTTAGTATCAAGGTTTCCATACTAAATATGACATCTAAGAAAAATTCAATTCTGTGTTACAATGAAATCAAGACGAGGCAGGAGAAAGAGGGAAGTAGGAGAGAGAAAATTATTAAGAACCACAAAATCACAGTTACTCGAAATAGTTAGAAAATTCCCGTGGGATATAATAATTCAATGTCTTTTTCTGTTTAAATCAGAAACTATATTTCAGTTTCTCAGTCTAACATGAGTCACATCACTGCTGTATATCATATATTCTTGTCCAAGTATAGGGCCAGAAAAAGAAAGTCTTTTTTCTATTTCTGGCTGATACATTTGAATTCATCTAACTTCACACTTTGTATCAATGTAGAGATGTTTCTTACTGAAGAATTTCAAGTAAGGTCTATGCAGGCTTATGCTCAATAAAATGTAACTCAGCAGCTTATCTTAGAAATGGGTAACCTGACCATTACATTGGTGGTCATATGTCTAAAAACTGCACAACAACTTAATGATTTCAATTTAAAGTCTGTAGCCAGCGGTGCAAAAAGCACAGAAGCAAAGAGCTTGTGGAATGCTATGATAGGACAATGCCAGCCTACAGAGAAAGGCTGAAAGTGAAAGAACAGTAAAAGTAAGATGAAAGCTTATCCACAAGCCCAATTAGGAGAGAAGGGGGAAATATTTTAAAAAGGAAGTGAAAAAAATAAAAAAATAAAAAGATGGAGTTATGGAGTTCAGTTGGCTAATTTTCTACCTGACTGCCTGGATGAAAAACAGAGATGTACTGACCTTGTCCATCTGTATTTCTGAGAAATTCAAATAGTCAATTTGCTTCAGTTAACCAAAAAGCCTAGTTTGAATAGGTACTAACTGAACACTAATCACTCATAAAATGTTTCTTAGTATTACAAAAAGGTCAGAATTGTTCCTTGCAGGTATGTTCTACTCTTCATCCTGAAAACATCACTTTCCAATATCAGATAGCTGAATGGCTTTAGCTAAAATAAGGGCAGAATCTAAATTTCCACTACAAGCTTATAGTAAATCTTTTTTTCTTAATTTTCCCACAAATTTCAAAAGAGCTTTGTACCTCACTGACTTGTTTTTCACTTTCCCACTTGGCTTCCTACTTCTGGCCAGGGCCACAGTGCAAACATGAACATCTTGACATCAAAGGTTGTTTTTCAGATTAATATAATTCAAATAAATGAAGCCCTCAACTCCTCTCAACTATGACTTTCTAACCTAACTAGAAAAGAGAATTACTGAAAATATTAAGCTCTTAGAGGCATCCAAGAAGACACAAGGATGGTGAAGGGTCTGGAAGAGAAGCCATATGAGGGGCAGCTGAGGGCACCTGGTCTGTTCAGCCTGGAGGAGACTGAGGGGAGACCTCATTGCAGTTACAGCTTCCTCGTGAGGGGAAGAGGAGGGGCAGGCACTGAACTCTTCTCTGTGGTGATCAGTGACAGGACCCAAGGGAATGGCCTGAAGCTGAGTCAGGGGAGGTTTAGGTTGGGTATCAGGGAAAAGTCCCTCACCCAGAGGGTGGTTGGGCACTGGAACAGCTCCCCAGGGCAGTAGTCACAGCATCAGCGTGACAGAGCTCAAGAGATATTTGAACAAATCTCTCAGTGACATGGTGTGACTCTTGGTGTGTCCAGTGCATGGGAATTGGGCTCAGTGATCCTGATGGGTCCCTTCCAACTCAACATATTCTATGATTCTATAATTCTATTATATTTGTTGTTAACTTTTTCTTACCACAATTAAATAAAACTTACTTATTTGTTATCAATATTTTAAATAATTTTAAGTTCCTCCATCCTTTAAAAGTGGTAATAATGGTTTATGTAATGTTAAGCTTAATAATCTCTCTTCTTCCAATAAAAACAGTGTCTGAATTACAATGGAATTGATTGACTGATTACGCAAAGTGAAAATTACTATAGATGGACTGGATGAATGTTCTCTGATGCTTTTTCATTTCTCTTTTTCTCAACATCATTGCAGGCTTCTGGAGATGTCCATTTCTGAGATATTGAGCAAGTTCCCAAAAGTGTTATTTTCTAGGGCTGCTATGAAGTAGAGATAAAGGATGGACACAGAGACTTCATTTCACATTGGACCCATATATTTCCAGGTTTGTTTGTGAGTTTTTTCCTTTTGACACATTGTTGCAAGAACAAATGTTTGATGCCAATTACTTTCTTTATAATGCTAAAGTAGAGTTTACAAGCCCTTTGCTAAGTATTTGCAAGGAGTTTTAATGTCATTTGTAAAGACACCAAACACCTATCAAGAGCTTACTTTTACTTCAGTTCATACAGGTGACCCTAATTTTAGTCACAGGATCACTGATTTATAGGACAGGTGCCAAACAGGTTTTTCTGAATCTCAGGCTGGTTTGGGACTGGTGGAGAGAAAAGTCAGATCTTCCTCATTACTGCTCATTGCCAAGCTCTGTGGGAGTGGAACCTCCTAATTTATGATGAAGAAAGGTACTGGAAATGTGTTATGACACCTCTGAGAGGCACTGCTTCAAGTCTTCATGTGATGGAGCTTAAATTATGAGACATTTATGGTAGATATAAACCCATGATATTGTCCTGTAGCAAATATCTACATCATGCAAAACTCACAAACTTTGACAGCTTTTGAAAACATTGACTTTTTTTTTCTATTTTTTAAAAATAAAATGTAGTGGGTTTTTTCTAATTTATTTCGGTCAAATAAAAAAAAAAAAAAAAAAAAAAAACGAAAACCAGACCAAATTCCATGAATATCAAGAGACACTCAGCCCCAGTAAGTCTACCTGACTTCCAGTGAGGAAAACGGAGTATTTCTCATCATTTGGCTGTTTTTTTTCTAGCAGTTTAAGTAGTCCTGGCAGTTTCAGTTTCCTCTGAATCTCTCACTCACACCAGGAAAGCTAACAGTATTGGGATCATTCTTTTAGCACATGCTCCTCTACTTGCCCCTGTTCTCCGTGAGCCAAAATGTCCATGCCTGCTTGCTCTGCCTTAAATTGTTACGTGGTGCCTTGGTAATTCAGGTATTAATTATGTACTGATCACTCCTGCTTTAGAGAGTTATTCCTCTGAGCTATTTACATCTTGGATTTATTAAAGGGTTGGGAACAGTCTGATTCCAGCTGCTACTGCTCACGTTTACAAGTTGTTTACTTTCTACTGTGCTTTCCTGTTTAGGATTCCTGGCCATTTATTGGACTGGTCTATGTGTCTTGGCCACCCATGAAGTTATTACCTGTTTTTACCCTTGAATAGAATTGGTCTGACTAAAGTATTGCCATTTGTTTCTATTTCTTCCATCTATTTTTGTTGTTTGTTTTTTTTATTTTTATTTGATGCTTCCAAATCCTGACATATATCTTTTAACTTCTCTTAACTTCCAACTGTAACCTTCTCTATCTTTTTTATGTTCTATTTTGCATAAGTAATTTTTTTATTAAATTTCACCAGTACTTTGCATGTTCTGTGGCATTTCAAAAGGAGCTAATGTACCAAAAGAGTAGAAATGTCACCTTCCTCCAAAAGTAAATGACTGTTCCTATTGTTGCTCTATTTGACATTTTTGTCAGTGAGATAGTTAACATCACTGATAAAAAGGGGGGTTTGGATGGTCATGGCCATGTTATACCTTATCATGGGTTCTTAATACAGCAGTGATGAGGTCCACAGTGCCTAAACCTAGGAAATGGACTTTTGAGAAATGAAGCCTTGCATATAATGTTGTGCTCCCAACTGAGAAAATGTAACTGCTCTGTGCTGAAAAGTGGGAAACCTACTGTGTGTCTGAGACAGGCAGTGCAGCAGCAGTAAATTCCATCATGCTTAGTGTGTGATCACATTTATAGATTCTCACAATTTATCATATATTGTAAACCAATATTTGCCTTGTCTCTGAGGAAAGACGTTAAAGAAAAAAAAACCAACAAGAAATTAGAATATTTTAAAAGACTTAACATGTTTTTCTTCTTTCATTTTTCCCCATATTTCCTTTTGGTCTCTCTCTACTTGTGGCAAGCATGACTGATCTGTTTTAATAAAGGCAGTAGCATTGTGCTCAGTACAGGCAGATGATTTAAACTGAGACCATTTGGGAATTCTTAGTCCTAAAATGACCATGGATCATCACTGCTTACTGTAATACAGAAGGAAAGAAACTCCTAATCAGCATTTCTGTTAATGCTTGTGGTAGTGAACTGCGAGTTCTTTGAGCATCTCTTCCTATAAACTTGAAATTGGCTGATGGCCATTTCTGGAAAACACTTTGAATTTAACTTGCCAACAAGGGATTTCATTTTCCTCTTTCTTAACTTGTAACATATATTTGAATTATTTGGGGGAGAAATTAACATTAAACTTAAAACTACTATGACATAATAATTACAAATGTTAAAGCATTGGCAGATTTTGTATGCAAGTGTGTTTTAAAATAATATTAGATTATTCTTTTGGAGTTACAAACTCAGAAATCCATCAGTAATGCTGATAACAGTGAGATTTTTCATTCTGCTCATTGAAAAACAAGTCTTGTGCATTTGTATAATGCTTTCACCAGAACTCCTTCAGATTTCCAATAGTTATAGAACTTACAGGCTGATTTCAGTGATGTTTAACAAAGAGACAATCTTTAATAGTTCCTACAAGCATAAAGGTAAGCAAGACCCACATTATTCCTCTACAGGAAAAGTTGTTCTATTTGGTGTTCTAACAAAATCTGTGTCACCCTGATAGGCACATGTTCATCTTGAAGTCAAGCAAAAGGCAAACTGCCTCTAGTCCAGCCAAAAAAAGAGAGAATTCAGAGTAGTGACTGAGACAGAAGAGAGTTCTGAAGAGATGCTCTGAATATGGAAAATACAGTTACTGAAAAATGTAAGATGTCTGTGAGAAAAGAGACATCATTGGTCCTAATGCTCACTGAATAACTCTATCCCTTCCTTTTTCTTTCCTTTAGTGAAAACCATGTTTGCATATGTCAGGTTATTTGTTTTGGCTATAGTTAACTACCAAATGGACTCAATAAGTACATTTCAACTATTCTAGACAAAAACAACTGGAAGTCCCTTTTAAATGTTCTTTAAAATCCATCTATTAAGTAGAAAAACTGAACAAGCAATACTGATAGAAAGACACCATGATCAAATAAAAGTTACTTTAGTGACCCCTGGAAATATTTCTTAACAACAGTGTCTGTTATGAGCCATATGTGTCTAGGAGGGCACACAAAATGCAGTAAGGACTTACACGATGTTATGTGTGGGGTTTGGAACTGTATTAGATACCAGTTCTTAGAGATTATAGCTAAATGTATGCACTGAAGCTTTTTAAAGCATTATATAAAAATAAATTAAACAGTTGTCCAGCTCCCATGAAAGTGAATGTTTTGATCATCCAAATTCCCTGAGCAACTTTGAAAACATCAAAGCCATTCTAATTGTAAAAAAAAGTACAATCATATCTACAAAGTACAACTGTTTGAGTTCTAATACCATATGGGCCTAACCCGAGCAGAATTTTGTTAAGTACAGGACAAGTATATATATATTTTTTTTTTTTTATGAAAGAGACGGAATTTTTATTTCATTTAAATGTCAGAGGAAAAATAGTTTTGAAGTATATTGATGTTGTCATAAATTCGGGCCAGGAACCAGGCAAGTAATTCACTCTATATATACATTTTCATCCTAATTCAAACTACAAGAATCATACATATAGTGAAAAAAAACAAAACCAAAAAAACCAACCAGAACCCAGTCACTCGTTTCATTAAAAACCTGAATCATGTTTTCTGGCTTAATATAGATTTCCTGTATCTATTTCTCACTGGTTTCACATACAGTTTTCCTTGAGTCACCTGCCAAGCTGTTGAGAGCTCTCGAGTCAGTTTTGCAGTAAATTCTAATCAGAACCATGTCAAGGATTGAATCTATTGCACTTCCCTTTCCTTGCATTAATGGGGGAAAAGAAGTGGTTCATGGTTAGTCTGTGAAAGGTACAAGATTCCACAGGCTAATTTCATTACAATCTGTATCAATCTGGTGCCACTTTGCCTTCAGAGTTTTCCTCTGACTACTAAATTTAAGTGCAGTAAAACTTACTTCTTTTTGCCTTTCCCTTTTCCTTATTTCAGCCTTCACTCTTCTCTCTCACACAGGAGATGCTTATTAAATAAAGGAAAAATATATTTTCTCATATACAGAAGATCTGGCATCCAGAATTTTAGTTGATCTGGGACAGTGAAAGAAGACTAAAATTAGAGGCTAAAAAAAATCTCAGGAGATATTTTAAGGTAAACAGAAAAGGAGTGTGAATTGGGGAAATATGGCAGTGAAATATTAGAACTGAAAATAGAAAATGAAAGATTGATGGAAGACACAAAAAACAGGAAACGGAATTTAAATGTGAGAGAAAAAAGGAATATGAAGAAAAGGCAAACTCTGGAGGAAGAAGAGACAAAAGTTTAATGGATCATGTTATTTAATTAAACAATAGTTCCAAACATTCTTGGAAGCTGCTGGAAAATACTAGATTTATTTCACAATGCTGCACGGGTCTGGGCTCCAATGGGAATATCAGGTATTAAAGAGGCAGAAAGGGTTTAAACATGCAACAAGGAAATAAATAAGAGAAGGTATTATAATAATTCTGAACTAATTTTGTCAATTAGCATTCTGGGAGGAAAAAGTAAAGAGTTTAAGAAATTTAGTTTCCACTTATATTGGAAAATTTCTACATAGTCCTTCTCTCTCTGAAAACCCCAGATGAGACTGAGGCAAATATGTTCTGCCTTATCAAAAGAAAAAAAATTAACAGTGGGTTGAGGGGCTTGAATTTGAATTCAGGTGTAACGAGCAAAATGGATTGTGCAAAAGAAATGAAAATAAAAAAGAAAATAATGCATTTTTTATAAGAAAAATGAAAGATGGGAAAAATTCAGTGTCTTATTTTACCACATAATATATATGGATGGAACAGTCGAAGCATAGTATCTCGAAGAACTAATTCACAAAAGGCCTTGGAGAATTTGAAACTTTATAAACAGCTATTCAGCATTACTGGAGACTTAGAAAAGTCTCTAAAACCACAAATAGCTGAAAGGAGAAGCCATGCACAGGATAGAGATTAGCACAGATATAACAGCAGAAATGAGGAAACAGTATAAGTTCATATTTGGTTTATTGCATGTAAGATTTGGTGCCAAAGAGTTACAATAAAATGCAGAATGTTTAAATGCAGTATATAAACTTGAGAAATTGAGAATGTGAGGTAACATTTATTATGGTTTTTTTTGTATGTAGTAAATTACAATTCTGCAGTCCTAGCAGAGCACATGCAGTCACTTCTAAAAATATTTTAGTACTTTTATATGCTCAATATTGTGCATAATTGCCTCAGTGAAAAGAATTGCACATATATTTGCTAATAAAGCAAAGGCCACTTCTACTCCAAGACATATAAAAGAAATGTCGCCAACTTAATACTTATACTGGTGTCCCGTTTAATGGTCTGTATCTGTCCATGACAATGTGGATTTTCTAAGTGAGCCAAAATGTATCAGCAGTGATTTATATTAAATTGGTGTTTTGTTCAGAATCCTATTTTGTACTTTGCACTCAGTCAGTGCAAGCAGCGGAGCAGGACATAGCAACATGATTTTGCAGTTGTCCTTCAACTCTTCTCTGCTTTGAGCCTGCCTTGCACCTGGCTCTGTGCTTACCTGTTCGAGTGGCACAGGGAAGGAGGAAGTCAGGATTTTGATGCTCACTGTTCCATGAAAGATCTTTCCTCCCAGTTCCTATCCTTAGAGTTTTCTGTAGGATTTTGCGGGGGGTGGGTTTGCTGTAAAGCAGTGTAGGACAGAGAGAGAGAATCATCTAAAATTATCCTGAGTTGCACTGCGATTATTTTGAAAAGTATGTCAACAGGCATTCCACTGAACACTTTTATCAGAATTGTCAAGTAAAAAGTAGTGTGAACTTACTCTACTGACTTTAAAAGTGGGGTTTTAGGTTTCTACTTCTGCAGGGCAGTCTGCTAAGTACTGAAAATTCAAAGATGTTGAAAACAAAGTAGAGCTCAGAAACAAAGTGGGAAAGCTTGCATAATACTTTTTTTCCTATTTAGGAGCCAGCAGAAGAGCAAACAAAAGTATCCCAAATCTAATCAACTTTGGTTTCTCTTCTTTTTTTTCATTATTTTCCCCTCCTGTATAAGTAAAAAAAAAGGAACTTCACATCCATCCAGAAAAGTACACAAAATTAGAGACATTACAAAGTTTTCTAGCAGCACTCAGACTTTAGCTAAGTTGATGACAATAACTATTCTAGCTTTTGCTTGAGGAGTAACAGCACAATACTAAGAACATAGTTCTGTAAGTAGCAGCACAGTGATCCAGAAGCTGTAGGATGTTAAGGGCTTTTAGTGGCCTCCTACAAAGTACCAGAAATACAGTGGTTGCAGTGAAGGGAAGGAGTTGGTACCATATTAATGAGTTTTTCCATAAATACAAAACTGAATTTGCACACAGATCAACCAGTTTCTTGAATTTGATATGGCTGATTCTGTTTTGACCTGATGGATTTGGCCCTTTAAAAATCTCTTTTATTCCTTCATATTCTAATTTTTCGCAGCCTTTCAAGGAAAAGTCATATCAAAAAATACCTGAAAATATTAGCTAGGATGCAACAGAACAATTTAGCCAGAGGGAAATAAATTCAAAGAGGATTTCTTGAGCATCAGAAAGTTAATCTAACTTCCACTCTGAAGATTTCAAAGCTTTTAACTTTATCTACTGTGGCAACCACATTTGCGATGGCTTTTAGAGTTTTGACCTCACTTTGCTTTTTCTGTAGCTTTTCTAGGTTCTGGGTAATGGTGGGGGTATTTTGTCTTCTTTGCAATACATTCCTAGGTCCCTCTTGGAAATAATATTCCATGTACCCAGTGTGTAAAATTTCATCTGACAAAATCAATTCCCTGTAATTATTGTAATAAACACTGCCGCTATAACTCTCTGATTATGCCTTCTGCTCTCACCTGCCAAGCCACATTACACTGGTGCCTGTTGCCACTCCAGCCAAAAGAACCCAAGGGAAAAAATTTTGGAGCCTAATCAACAAAGCTGTGAGACTAGACACAGGTAAGGATTGAACGTGGTGTTTAAATACGCAGCAGAAGGTGCTGCTTTCATAATATTGGCTTGATCCCATTTGCAAGAAGGATTAAAATTTTGGTTCTGACCTGTGGCTTTCATTACTTTTAAGGGTTTGTCTAAGGTTATTAACATAATTTTATTGCAGTACTACTATGTAAATTGTAGAAAAAGTATAATATGCCAGATACTTTGTAATTATTCCTCTACATTCACAATAAAGCACAACTGAACATATGGCAGATATGGTTAATTGTACTTTATGCTAATCTCTGCATACTATTTAGCTCACCTAATTAACTATACATGGTATACTACACACAGCCTTGCAGAAGAAAAGTAGGGAGGAATCCTCTGGATGAAGCACTAAATGCCTAAGAGACCAGGAAAATCAATATTATACTCTATTATTACTTCACTTCCTTCCACCTAACTGTTTGTTTCCTTATTTTTAAACATCTATTCTTTCTTCAGTGGCCGAGACAAGTCAAATTTCAACTAAATCTGGTATTTTTTATCAGTAGAATGCTGTCAACTCCTCTAATAATCATTTCATTGGAGAATGCTCAGGAAAAACAAATGTTGAAGTACTTAAACATTCTTATCAGAATGTTCACTTCCAGTAAGGGAACCACAATCAATTCCAATTGACTTATACATGTAATCAGACCAATTAACTGAACTTTTTTAATGGTTAATCTGGTTTTGAACTAGATTCAAATCTTAGCTTGTAAATTTTAAATTTATTATAGGAAATCACCAAATTCAAAATATGTGGTCATGGAAAATTTCTGCTTACTTAGCTGTCAGAGACTATTAAGAAGCAAAAATTTGCCAAAAGAATATATCTTATTTCTTTGGATGTAGATAAAGGTCAAGTAAAATTTGTTCATAGTCTAAAAATATGCTCAACAACATACAAACAGCAAATAGTACCCAACTAAATGTCCCTAAATGTCCCTAAAATGCAGGGTACAATCTGTTGCAAGGAACGTAGCAGACTCCATGGATAACTTTATACCTGGTGACCACTTTCAAAAGTGTTGCAGAAAAAACTGTCTAGCAATGATGGACCAAGCTGGCGAAGAAGTGTCCTGGCGAAGAGAGCTGGAAAAGCACCTTCAGAACCAGGGGGACCCAAGGCAGTGTGGCCCACTCCCATGTACACAACTGGTCTTAGCTTGAGCTGCCCCAAATCATGTTCTGTAATGTGGTTAGTGGAAAAAGCCCTCTTTTTGGTAGCCTCCTTCACATGAAAGTGGTTTAAATTCTTGACTGCAAGTCCAGAGACCACCTTGAACGTGTTTGTGGGCTCATCAAGTATGTGTTACTCTTCTCATTAATTTCATTTTCTCAAGTCTCCAAGCTTAACCTTTATCTAGAGATTGTTTCAGTAACACTACTTTTGAAGTAGCAAGGATGTTCTTAGCCAGAGAGAGCAATCACAGATCTCTGTCTATTGACAAAATATATCTATGGAGATGCTTGCTGCTGCTGTCTGACCTTCCACTGTAACATCACACCCCATAGTGCAATCTTGACAAGTCAATGATCAATATACCCATGCAATTAAAGGAGAAAGCATTGCTTTTACCATTTCCTCCCGCCAACCTCTATTGCTTCAATCTTGTCTAGGGGATGACTTTCCCTCTTGTACTAAAACACACACCAGTGTTGGAGCCTTTGGCCAATTCACCAACACAATTTCCTTGAGAAACCTTAGATAAAATACCAATTATTATAGAAACCAAATTCTTGATGGGAAAAAAAACAAGTAAGAAAAGGCTCTTTTTTGTTGTTATTTGGGTTTTTTGTTTGGCTTTGGGTTTGGCTTTTCTATTGGTAGTGCTTACAATTCAGATTTCTGCCATGGAGTCCTAAATAGTCTTCACAAGAGTGTGATTGCCTACAGAAACCCTTCGACTGACACAGGGTTTGTGTGCTTGCTGCATAACAGCGATAGCTTCATGGAAACCTCACGCTACCAAGACACAGCATTGTTTGATTTAACAAACAGCTTTTCTTCCCTTTGTTGTCTGTGTGCTGAATGTGCTTGCTTCTTCATGTACTTTATGCTGCTGCTCTAGCGGGTTATGACTTAATTAAATGTCTCTTCCTTTTTTGTTAAGGTTTTATTTCAGGACTTTTAAAAGAAAAAATAAAATAAATAAAGGCAGTCAACTACTTGCCTCTGATTCACTTTTATCCCTCTCATTTACAATCTGAGGAAAAATGAGCACACTGGATACCTCCTAGTGAGTGGCTGACAACTAAAGATGAGCAAAAACTAATACTTTGTTATTATCTAGCCTAGAGAAAAGTTTACAGGATAACCAGCTATTGACCTTTTCAAGTAAACATATTTAAGAATTCAGTGGTTGTGGGGAGCTTAGACAAGTCACAGCATGAACCCTTCAGAAAAAATGTCCAAATGCTTGTACTTGAAGTTTAAGTGTATCACTGAAACAATTCTTCTTTTTTACAGTTTGTCTAACATTTCCGACAAAAGCAATGAAGCTGAGGTTCCATTTTCACATTATATATATTATAAGCCAGGTGTACAGTTTGAACATTTATCAAATGCCAAAGAGTCCCTTTTAAACACTACCCTTCACTCCCTACACTTGCAGAAATGCTGCTGCAGTGCTATCTGAAAGTATACACTAGTGAGGAAATTGTGATTGCTTTGAAGTATAACACCAATAGACCTCACCTAGTCTCCTTCCTTCCATTCACTCAGCATTTCTTCCTTTTTCTTTCTTTCTCTCTATATATCTTCTTTTTTATTTTCTAAACTGTTTTTTCCTCATTCTCTTTGTCATCTACTTTTTCTTTATCTTCTTTTCTCTCTTTTATTTATTGTATTTCTTTTGTAAAGGGAAGAGCACCTCCAAATTAACTCATTTAAATTAGGTTTCCATTAAACTGACTATAGCCAGGATTAAAGCAGGTTTGTTTGGTTTTTTTACAAAGTGAAAAAAAAAGAAAAAGAGAAGAGTGTATTTGTCGATTGCTGCCCATTTGCCATGGTGAGTTCTTTGGCACATGTTGATTTAGAGAGAGCAAGGGATTGTTTTCTGACAGGAGTAACCAGAACAGATGAGCTTTTCAAGGTTACTGCTTCCCTTAACTCTTCAGGAAAAAAAACATGGTTGAAAATTCTCACAAATCTCATTAACTGTGAATAACTTTGCTTTAAATAAACTTCCATCAGTTGCCTTAAAGTTTTTCCATACCTTTCTATACAAGTTGTAAATATACATCCAAATTGGGGATACCTACATTTTTTTATTGCTCTCTAGAATGTTGCACTTTAATTGTTCTCTTGACTTCCTGAGAACAGCAGCACACAATGAGATGTTTTATGTCTGATTTACATGTTCTGGTACTCCTTATTCCTGCAAGTTGGGGTTTGGCTATTTGGACATCTTTTGTTTTAAAAATAAACAAGCTACCTTGTTTATTTTTATGCTAGCTACACTGTAGTGTATCATTCCTAGTTAATGTTTGCAAGCTGAAGCATACATGTGTCACAAATCCTGACAGTAAATAATTAAAGTATTTAAATAAACGTGTGTTTGTATGGTAGTTTTGTGGTTGTACAAATTTGTAGAGCAAGATCTTATACTGATCTATAATTATAACTGCCACTGACTAGCATGATCCTTACTGAGTCAGATTAATTTACACATTAAGCAGCCATCTGTAGAAATTTTCATGGTACCTTGTTTGCAATGCCAGGGCTCACATGGGGATTTAAAAACTAGCTTGGCCTCTAGGGATTTTTTTTAGCACTGCCATTGGATACATTTGCTGTGAACACATTTTTCTAGGCACTGACACCTTGTACACTTTGTCACTGTTTTATATCAGCAGAGGCTTTTCAATATTTTGCATATATAATAACATAGAAATTGGTAATCTAAGAACAGTATTTTATATATACATATATGTATATTTATATTTTTTAAAGTCCTTGACTCTGTGTTAAAAATCTTTGCAATACTTCTGAACCATAACAGATTTGCCATCATCTGTAGTCATAAAAGATAAAAACACAACATATTTTGGCTGCAGTAAGAAACATATTGCAATTGTGTTGATGGTAATTCTCTAAAAAAAGGATAATAGCTGCAATGTATTGTGTAAAAGTCTTCTTAAGCACGGGTGTTTTGTAAGCACAACTTGTGTGCTATGAAGGGGATATAGCAAAAGTTATTTTACCTGATACAAAAATAAATTGTAAGTATAAATACAGTTTGTGAACCCAGTTTTCAAAGATAAATACTGTATTCTTCAGTTATATTAAATCCAATGGGTGAATTAAAAAGAGCTGATGGAGTTAGAAAAGCATAGAATGATAGAATAAGCATAGAATGATAGAATGAGCTGAGTTGGAAGGGACACATCAGGATCATTGAGTCAGTTCCTGGCCCTGCACAGGAACATCCCCAAGATCACACCCTGTGCCCGAGAGCATTGTCCAAACACTTCACTGTCAGGCTGGTGCTGTGACCACTGCCCTGGGGAGCTGTTCCAGCACCCAGTCACCCTCTGGGGGAAGAACCTTTTCCTGATACCCAGCCTAAACCTCCCCTGACTCAGCTTCAGGCCATTCCCTTGGGTCCTGTCACTGATCACCACAGAGAAGAGTTCAGTGCCTGCCCCTCCTCTGCCCCTCACGAGGAAGCTGTAACTGCAATGAGTCTCCCCTCAGTCTCCTCCAGGCTGAACAGACCCAGTGCCCTCAGCCGCTCCTCATATGATTTCTCTTCCAGACCCTTCACTATTTTTTGCCCTCCTTTGGACACTTTCTTACAGCTTAATGTCCTTTTTGTATTCTGTCGCCCAAAGCTGCCCCAGGACCCGAGGTGAGGTCACCCCAGTGCAGAGCAGAGCAGGACAATCCCCTCCCTTGCCTGGCTGGCAGTGTTGGGCCTGGTGCCCCCCAGGACATGATTGCCCCTCCTGGCTCCCAGGGCACTGCTGACTCAAAATTCAACTTGCCATTCACCAGGACTCCCAGGTTCCCTTCCACAGCTACTCTTCAGCATCTCATTTCCCAGTCCATACAGGATTGCCCTATCCCAGGTGCCGAATCTGGCACTTGCCCTTGTTAAAATTCATACAGTTGGTCTTTGCCCATCTTTCTAATATGTTGAAGTCGTCTCTGCAGGGCCTCCCTGCCTTTGAAAGAGTCAACAGCTCTTCCCTAGACTCATAGGCAAATTTGCTTATTATTCCTTTGAGTCCTGCATCCAAGTCAGTAATGAAGATGCTGCCATTATTTATCTGTGTGCTGGACATTTTGTCCAGAAAGATTCTGTGAGAGAGGGTATCAAAAGCTTTGCTGAAGTCCAAAATTATTACAGCTGTAGAAATTTCTATCATCAACATGCCCTGTAATGGTGAACAAGTCAATTCATTGCTCTGCTATACTTTTCCTTTCTCACTTTTTTCTGTTTTACCTGTTTGGACCACCAGTGTTTTCAGACAGTAAAGAGTCTTCTAGTTCTGCTAAAGCATCTACCACCATGGGGGCTCAACCCACAGCGGGGTTCTGAGAATTACTGTAACACTAGTAAAAATAACTGTAACGAAACAGCAAAAGCACAATCACCTGCCAAATTCAGTCACAAAAATAGGTTCTCTAATATGTAGAGTGTGTTCTACTATGCAATAAAATATTCATGATACTGAGACCAAGAAAGTAATGGATATTAAAGGAATAGATCCAACAATAATAGATTAAGTCATTTTCCATGACTTAGAACAGGGCTTTTAGACAGAGGTAGAATGATTTAGGGTAAATTCATAATATTTAAGAGGTTCTACTCATGGCAAAACTGAATCCAGTACGCCCACTTTCTGACTCAACAGTATATGAAAAATGGTAGCAGGAGTCCACCCAAGCTAATTAAATGTGATTAACAAATAAACTGGAAGAAATCAAGGTAATTTGTACCCATGTGCGCACATAGGAGAGCTTAATGCCAGTAAATAATTGTCAAGTTCTCGTTAGTATTTCCAAAAAAGTCAGCTAATCACAGGCCCAAGGATAGTAACAGAGGTCCCAGTTACTACAGTGGGGAGGAGGATCAGGCCAAATCAACCAGCCACTGGTGGTCAGATGCAGATTTTTAGGAAAAACAACAGGGAAAATGCACTACCCCTCCACTATGGCTTTCTAAGTTGTGATCATTAGGTTTGGTCATTCTGAGCCTCCCATCCAACATGCTTAGTGGAAGCAGCAGGGATTTTCTTTAAAATAATTCACATCCCTTTCTGAATTAATTTTATTTTTGCTGTATCCAACAGCCCATCTTGGTGAGATCCACAGTTGCAGGCTGTGTGAAAAAGTGCTCTCTTTGTTGATTTGTTTTACGGCTTTTTAAATCTATCATCTGATCATTTAATTAAAATACTTTAATTCTTATTTAATTAGAAATATTGAATAATGTTATTTCATACTCATTTTCTCACCATCTATGGTTGTATGGGCATCTCAGTAATATTTTACAGAGCAGATTTTAAAACTAATTTTTCTAATTTTCTCCTTATACAGAGACCAACCCAGTCCTTCAATAATTCTTTTCTTTAGCCAAGCAATCTTCCATGCCACACATGTTCATTATGCAGACAACATGGCCAGACTGGCACACAGTATTTGAGAGCAGTAAAACCTGTAAAATGCCATGACCATCTTTTCTGGTTTGTTGCTTTCCAGTAATTCCTAACCTCCCAACAATTCTTAACCTAATGTTTTTCTTTCAGAGTGCTCATGAGTACAGCTTTGAAATTTTTGAAGGACCATCCATAGCATTGTCCACTTCAGATGCTTTTATTCCTACACAAATTGAATGCTCTGTTGGCAGTCAGTTTTCAGTACATTATCTGAATGATATTATCAGGAAAACATTTTTTTTTGCATCACTATTCATCCACCTTTCCAGATCATGCAAAAATTTGTTGAATAACTCATGTTCCAGTATCAGTCCCTAGAGGATCCACTTAGAAAACTCTCTCTGTTATTAAAAGCACTCCTGCACCTCGCTTCTCCACTTTGAACCAGTATATGAAAACATTCCTTTCTATTCCATAATGCCTTATTTTCCTTGGGAAGCTCTTGTGACAGAACTGTTGTGAAGAGAATAAGCAGGCCATTTCTCTTCTTACTGATTCTCAATTAATTCTGCCTGGTTACATAAAGCAGGACCTTTTCCATTGGTCTTCCTAGATCTACTAACTGTGTTATTTGCTTTGGCACAAAAAATCAGATATAGCTAACAAATCTGTAGTTGTACAAGTCACACCTGGAACCTGGATACTGACACCAGCACTGATTTAAGCAGCAGGCTAGGCACCACAGTTTACTGAGCAGCTATTTCATACTTGTAGCCCTTTAAAACTTGCAAAGAGCATCTGGAAATGTGCTATCACTTGCTTCAATGGTTTGTTCTTAAAATTTTTCTTCACATGCTTCCCTCTGAGGCTTGACCTCTCCTAACTGTTCTTTGTTGCCTCATTTCCTTGGGTTCCCTTTTCATTTCAGTCTTGTATAAAGTCTGATAGACATTCCATAAAATTTTATTTGTATTAATATTAATCATGACAATATTTAGCTTTTGTTACCTATTGCTTTCTTCATCTGGTAATTGCTTTCACTTTTGATTTCTAAGAAATTCTGCTATCAAGAAATTCCTTTGGTCTACAGTTTTACCAGGTTAATTTTATCAAGATTTGTTTCAATCTTATTTTTTTTCTTTTTAGTGATGTGTACTTTACAACCAATCCCTTGATGCTGAAAACTGTAACATAAAGTTGGTGAACAAAAAAGGCATCTTGCAATACAACATATGTTGAGCATTATGATCTGTTAATGTCATGAAACCTTCAGAACTCCATTTGATAATTATAAATTGATACCACAGAAGCACTTTTCCAGGGAGCACGGTGATGGCTAATGCACTCACATCTGTGTTTTGCATATTCTGGGCACTTCTGGGCACTGCAGACTCTGCTTCCCATACCATTCCCTACATTCCGTAACATTTTGGTTGTAACCAAATTTATTTTTTTTTCCCTCGGACAAATCCTACTCACAAATCTCAGCAGGATCTTTGAGAAAAATCTTCCTTTTAGATGGAACAGGCAGACTGTTTGTAGAATTTTCTTCTCATCAAGACTGATACCAAGACTTACAGTGGGTGTGCTAGGATCACATAAAATTGTTTGCAGTATTCCATTTATTCCAAGGCGTTTGGCCATATTACTCTTTTGTTGGATGAGATGATGACTGTGCATGTTAAATATGGTGCTAATTCAGAAACAGATTGGGTCTAAGCAAAGAAACTAAGGTTCATAAGGATAACATGTACTGGTTATTACAAGAAAAATTGATTAGATGATTAGGAAATATAGTATAGTATAGTATAGTATAGTATTATATATCTTCCTTGAAAATTAACTTATTAGGAAATATCTCCCTTAGAAGTAAAAATCTAATATGGCAATTTAGCCTGGCCACAGGAAATGGTAAATAGATAAAAGATAAAAAATGCAACGTGAAATTCTGTCCATGGTAACAAGAACAATTGGCTGGCAAAGTAGAGCTTTGTTTCAATTCAAAGAAATTTGGGGCAAAAGCTTAAAGATGATGCAAAAATTCTAATTGAAATCTGCTTTTCTGCCCAAGTCCATGAGTTAAGACAGAGTATACGGGAGCATATGCAAGATTACCTTTTCTTCATGGGAAGAGCTATGAAGTCCTATGAATAGAGGACACAGGAAACCTCACCACAGTGATCTGACAAGACCGATTTTCTCAACAGTCAGTGTGGTATCCAGTATATGCAATTTTAAACAACTTGGGAAGGTGAAACCCTCTTGCGATATATGCGCAAATAAGTTTAACACACAAAAACTGTGCTTTGTCATTACAAGACTGACAATTACCATCACACTTTGAACACAATTTCCAAAAATTCTACACTAATTCCAGCTACTGGAATAATATCACTACAGGGTATTCCTACTGTATGCTTGTTCTATTCTGCACTTCTGGTCTGCTATCCCCTCTCTGATGATTTCAAAATATTCGTGTACATGCTCTAATCATGTATTTCTTCACTTGAACAAGGGAATGTTAATAAAAATGTGCATAGCAACACGAAAACCTTAATAGTTTCCTGGAGAGTTAAGGAATACATTTCCAAATGTACATTACCCTTTGCTTAGGCTGCTTTCCTAAAATACAATTTGTCGCACAGGATTCAGAGGAGCCATAATTTCCAAGACCTTCTTCTAGCATATGGAATGACTGTCTAAACAGTTCCCAGTCCAAAGCTATCAGAGGTTTAGTCTCAGATTTCTCAGAAGAAATAGATTGTGGCAGAATCAAGCAATTGACCCAGGAACTAAACAGGATTTAAGTTCATCTAAAATTACAGCCTCCAAGGCCTGTACTCCAACTCACCTTATCTAAGAAATACCTAAAATATACTATGTGCTCGCTTAGGGCATTGCATCAAAGCCTGCCTTGCAGGTCTAACTGCATCAGGAATGACAGAGTTTGGCGTCTCACTGCAAAAGCAGCGTAGAGTTGCACCTCTGCAGAGACAGACCTGCAGACAGCTCAAGAACCTGCCATAATGTGAGGGAGTTCTAGTGCTGCTTAGACATTTTGCAGAGGTTTTTGCATTTTGCAGTTTTGCTATTTTGGACTCAACATCTTGGTTTTGCTGAGAATATCCTTTCTTTCAATCTGATCTAAAGCCAGTCTCCCCTCACTGAAATCCTGGAAAACTCAAAATCAAGTGAGCACAAGTATGACCCCAAAAAATTACTTAAATACAGAACAGCAGAGTTTATAGTATTGCCTATATTGAGAATGGCCAAGAGCAAGGAAGTATTGCAGATGCAATCCTAGTGGAAAATTAGCAAGATTTGAAAGGTCACTGCTGGGCTCCTTTGCCTGGTAAATATCCTTCATGTGATAATATTTGAAACCATGATTTCAGAATTATTAACCACCTCATGTGACAATAAACATTACTTTTACTGGAAAGTTAAAATATAGGGAATGTTTAAAGAGTAAAACTAGAAAAGGTGGTCCTAATCTAGGTCAATTGGGAAGACAAACTAAAATTTAAAAATCTATACAATCTGTAAACCAGATGGCTCAGAGGGGGATTTAATTGCAATACATAAAATCTAATATGCTGCAGACACAGTCAATCCAGGTTACTATTTTTCTCCTAAAACAAATATTGCAGTAAGAGGACATACTGTAAATTGAAATTACAGAAGAACTCTAAGACACGGGGAAGCAATTTTTTCCTTAACTAAAAAATATTCTGCAAGGCAAATACACAAAAAAACCTCCACTGCAGACTTACAGAAATAATCAAATGTTATTATAAGGGAAAGCTGGGTTAGAAAACTATGCTTAAATTTGTCAGTTGTTTTGCATTAAACCCAAGTTTTTAAGTCATTATATTTTTTCATACTGGGCACACACAAAAACAGGGAAGTTCAATTGTGTGACAGTTCGGAGATTCTATAAAGAATTGCAATAAAAAGGGAAAATATAAAAGGCTGTGTGAGAGAGATGATATTTATTTATTTTCTGTAATAAAATTTATTTGAGGAACCTAAGAATATGGTTCCATGGAAATGTGCAAACAGCCACAACCTTACTCAGCCTGTTCTGTAAGCTAGCTGGGAATGGGCCAGATTTGGTCTAGTACTGTATAACCATCCAGTGTGCTTTGGGTAAAAAGTTCTGCTGAAAGATCTGCCTACATCCATCTTTGTAGATATGCCTTAAGTAAAAAAATAATTTAAAAATCCCTGTTTGCATATTCTCTGAAAAATTCCTAGAGCTTGGCAGCTAAACTCTCCAAGGATTCTTTAGCATTAAACAAGTGCTATTCTTGAACTGAGCAGGATTCACTACAATTTTCTCTGCATCTATAGCAGTAAAATGCACCTGTGGGAAGCCTGTGGTGTGCTGCCTGTGCTGGTGAAAGGACAGGTGACAGGTGCCAGACCCAGCACTGTGGGGCACACGGAGCCCAGCGCTGTGCTGAACACACTCAGTGTGGAGGCTGGAGAGGCCACGTCTGGATACCACAGCAGGGAAGACACTTGGCCAGACTGCCCAGATCCATGGACCCCAGGGAGATCACTCCAGATTTTTGAGCATTTCTTTGCCACCAGACGCAGGCACTAAAACGTCCTGAGGGCTTTCTGCCCCTCGCCCCCCATGCCAGGCAGGTGGTGGCATTAGAATGCCCAAAGCTGTTCTCCTTGCTTAGGAACGGGCACTATTGCAGGGGATTCACAGACCTTACAGCACCTGCCTGGGCTCCCTGGTGCTCCCATGGCCCAAGACCCATCTGAGACCCCCCAGATCATCTGATTCTGCCCCAGCTGTACCACACCAGTGTCCACCAGCCATGGGTCCACATCCCAGGGAGATGCCTGCTGCCCGGCACCAAGCCCACAAACACTACAGCCACAGACTTTCACTCAGCCCACAGCCAGCATTGCAGTGAAGACGCACAGCCATTCCTGCAGTGTTTAACCTTCTTTCCACTTGCATTGTATAAAGAAACATAAATAGAAAATAAATATCTCATTTTCAAGTATTTATCTCTATTAATGTAATTTCTAAGAATCACAGTCATTTCCAGAAAGGAAAGAGAAAAAAAAGACCAAACATTAAGGATTGTAAATCTTTTGTAGCATCATCCATCCCCTACTGTTTATGAAGATGAGGCTCCACTGAAATAATCAACTTATTTAAAGAAGAAAAGATCAGACAGTTGTTTATTCTTCAAAACTCTATAGAAAGGAAATGTTTTTCCAACTATTTAATTGATGGCAATTTATTGTTAACATTTGGTAAGCAGAAATTTAACAGAAGTTTCCATTTAATTATTTGTCCTAAATGTCTCATGGGCTGTTGCCTGAGAAATAATATGCATGGAAAAGCGTTTGAGAAGAACCTGGAAGAAAAGTGCAAAGACCTAAGATTTTGCTCATGTGATTCAGGCAGAAAGGATTGAGAAGCACTCTTTTCAAGTCCATTTGTGGACACCAAAAAAAATTTAAAAATCCTATTCAAGAAATTGTCTGCAATAATAATAGCGATGCTTTCTAAAGAGCCACAAACTAAAACATGGACACATGAGGTGTAAAGGGGTTCAAATCAATCCTGCCAGACCTTTAGTCAAAGTACCTCTTTTCCCTTTCCCGTTCTCATTGAATTTTTTAGGTATGAAAAATGTCAAGCACTGTTTGCCTTTAGTAGAAAGGGAATTTGAGGGTTTGAGTCCCTATGCACAGATGTTTAACTTTTTGCTTAGGTGACTACCCCCCTGCCCATCAGTAGAATGAATCTACGGGTACAGGTCTTGGCTGTACTACTTGTGCAAACACAGCTATGATGTGCCACATGGACACGCACAGAAGTGCAAATTTAGCCAGCCTGGATTCCTCTACCTGTGTTCCCCACCAGCTGCTTCAAGGCCTTCAAGAGCACCCAGCCAATGGGACACATCAGATTAAGGCGTTTACATGGAATTGAAGCCATCCAAATTCAGGCCAGAGTCTCATCATTACTATGCCTGTAGAAGTGCTACTCAGGAAATTCACTCTAACTGTTCATTTTATTCACTATTTTCATCATTTCTGTGCACTGTTTCATTCCCCAAATTGATAATAATGTGTATCAATCACAAAGGTAGCATGGCAAATCACAGCAATGTAGCAGAGATCAAGCCTTCAAATTCCAGCACACTCGTTAGGAACCTTGACAGTATGTTGTGCTGGTAAAGCTACTGGTGATGCTACTTGCAGCAACGTGGCTCACCAATGCACACAAAACTTTTCCTGCAAGGTTGCTCAAAGTAATTAGCAACAGTGATACAGGGAACTAGAAAGCAAAACTGAAAAATAATGGGTATCAGCTACAAGCCAGTCAAACATAAGGACAGCAGGGTACAGAAAATTCTTGGCTAGAAGACTTTCTTCATGGGGGATTTTAGCTGTTCATAAATCTGTTGGGAAACAGATATATCCAAGCATGCTGTGTCAAAGAGAGAGAATTTCATCATTTGCAAAAAAAGGCAAAACTGCCCTAGATCTAATTCTTACTGTGAGGATGGATTTGCTTGAGGATATGAAAATAAAGAAACATGCTGGAGCCAAATTCCATAAGCTTTTAAAACTAAGTATGCCAAATGATGGATTATTGTAGAATACAAAGACAAATGAGAAAATTTATATTCAGACATCTAACCTAAGTTCTTGGTCATTTCAAAGTCCATATTAATGTTCTCATTGACTCCAGGGGATCCAGAATTTTATTTCCAATTAATAAAATACATTGAAGATGCAGATGAGGGATAATAAAATCTCCCTCTTTTCTACAGCACTTAATCAAAGAATCAACCAATGTGCCTTCACAAGAAAAGAACCTGAAGTTTGGTACAAAGCAAAAATTCTACTGAAATTAGAAGGTAACCAGATTAGATTACTCTGCGACCAATAGAGTATGCTTTATCAGTGTGGGATAAAAGTCGTAAAAGAAAAGAGTAAAAAAGAAATGTTTAGGGGCTGTGAGAACAAAAAAGATTTAAAGTGTTCCTAGAATTTGTAATGAAAAAGAAAGTCCTTTCAATAGAAAAAGAAGATTATGTTAATAACAATTCAGAATTATAACAATGACGAACTATTATTTAAAAATACACCCTTAACAATAATAAAAATGAAATAGAATGGAAGACAGTAAAGATAAATGTGAACAATTAACAAAAAGGGCTTCGTATTAATTGACTTTTACAAAAGAGCAGATAAGAGCATGTTTCACAGATTTGAACAGAGCTGAGTCAGCCCTCCTTAATCTTATTGTCCTCTGATATTAAGATATTCTACAAACATGTTTTGTATCATTGACAAATATTTGCTGAAAAGCTACTGAAAGAAAGGAGGAAGTTTGTCTACAAGAAAATTGCAGGAAGTCTAGCAATTAACTTCTACTGAGATTAATCACTAGAATTTTTGTCCTGGAAGTCATGGCTCAGTTTA
Organism: Orthonyx spaldingii; assembly: GCA_013397795.1. Lineage (NCBI taxonomy): Eukaryota > Metazoa > Chordata > Aves > Passeriformes > Orthonychidae > Orthonyx > Orthonyx spaldingii. The sequence continues at coordinate 1,523,707 of VZTJ01000827.1, forward strand.
GTTATTCAGAGACAGGTATATGTCTTTCTGAGGGCCAAGACTACCAAAAACCCAAACCAAACCAAACCAAACCAATAACAACAATAAAATTAAACAGTAAATAAATAAATAAATAAACATCTTATCCAGGCACAAACATTTAAGAGAATGACTGTAAAGAATCAAACTTGCCAGAGTCTTTGATGCATGTTAGAATGGCTAGGTATCTCTGTGTTAAATTTAGGTTCAAATAGATGATCAGAAAGATTCAATTGTAAAAAAGAGCAAAATCAGGAAGGAAAGCAGCCAGTTAAATAGAGTTCAATTTAAAAAAAGTGTAATTCCACCATTTACACAACGATGATGAAGAAATCTCTCTACTCTCTTTATGTCTGTAAAACAATTTGGTTCCAGCCATTTTCAACAGGAACTACTGCTCTCCTTGTTTTCTAACAGCTTCTCTTTTCTTATTGCTTTAGGCAAAAGTCAGGAATCTGTTAATCTGCGGGGCATAATTTCTCTTGATCAACATTAACAATGTATCACCACTTCTTTACTGGTTGACTTTCTGACAAGGGGAATTTAATGACTCCTCACCTGGCTTTGTTATCTACCTTTTGTCTCAGTTTAAAATTTAATGAAAAGTGCACAAACTGTTCTTTCACTTTTACAAATGAGGAAGCTCCTCAGCTCAGCATGATCAGATGTCCCTGTCACAGAACTGATGTTCAACTGGAAAGGCAGCAGCTCCCAGCCTTTAGGAAAGCCACCACGGGCTCCAAAGGGAAGTTCCATGCTTTCTATAGCCGTCTCAACCTTCTCCCCAAGGCCATAACAGGAATATAACTGTGTAACGTGGGAAGAAACAGGTATTAATATATTTATTAATATATGTTATGGACACCTACTCTCTTGCTCTTGCATTCCTCCAGCCCAGTCTCTTCCAGTGACACCACTAATCTCACATTTGGGAGCACCTGCTATAATTTCACTGCAGACTGAGCAAAAAGAAACATTTTCAACTTGAATGTTAGAAATATTGAGGTCTGCAAGCACAGTAAACAATTCTGACAAATTCGTAGTCCCCTTCAAGGTAAGTTCATAAAATCCAAATTGTAATTACATGTAGCCTGTACCTATATTAACTTGGTCTGATCTTGCAAAATAGTTCTCATAGAAACACAAATGCTCAGCATGTTTGCTGATATGATGATGCACAGAAAGAATTCTGATAAATATCACTGGGACACAAGCAGGACTCCTCCAGAAATAATCTACAATATGACAAAATGAAGGCTACAGAGTCATTGCAATATTAAATATGAAAGACCTTTCTGTTTTACTTACAGCATCCTGTATAAGGGATTTATTAGCAGTTCCTAACTTTATGGTAAATGATGCATAAATGATGGCAAAGGTGTACAAGAGAACTGCATAAAGACTCTTGCAGAGTGAGCAAATTGGTTGAGTGCCAGCTTTTCTAAGGGTGAATGCTTCCACTGACTTGTTTAGGGCATATCATGCAAGGATGGATGTAAAATTACAACATTTTAGAATGGCAGCAGTTCAAGGGAAGATTCCAAATTTATGAGGGACAACACTCTTATTCTAATAAACCAAACATGTGGCCTCAGCCTCTCCCTGAAGGAGAATAATTTTCTGTTCCAAGACAAGAGAGGTGGAACAAAGCTCCTTGTATGCACAAGAACTGGATTTTACTGCATAAAGCTGAAGCTATGCCGAAGACCAGACAAAGACTTATTTTCTGGGGGTTTTTTTTGTAGCTATGCCTGTGCATATTTAAGGCAATCATGTCTACATGTAATAATGTCCTTTTGAAATGAGACAAGCATTCCGGTAAGCTTTCTGCAAAATTCACACGGTTTTTTTGCACCATAGTCCATTGCCATTTCCACAGGGTTTTTTTAATATACATAAGGAGAGTGTCAATTCAAATTCAAAGACAGAGAATACCTTTTTTGATGAAGCATCCTGTATATCATGTACTAGCTGGAGGTGTTCTCTGCTGCCTGACAGGGAGCAATGACATGACAAGCAGGGAGAGAAGGAGCTTTTAACCAGTTTAATGTGCAGAGAGTTAGCACTCACTGAAAAGTCATTTGCCTGTTTGCTATTTTTTTTCTCTCTCCTTTGACTTGCCATTACTCCTGTAATATACAATTTTGTTTTCTGTTTGTAATTTTCTGCTGCAGTGATTTCAAAGGCTCAAAATAATCTCTTTCTATCTTACTAGAAAAAAGATAAGGAGATATGTATCTTAATAGTTTGCTTATTTCAAAACCTAGATGAGGTCCCATTTAGTACACCTTTCATTGCTAGACTTTTCTTACTGCTGCTGCAGAGGCCTTGCAAGAGTGCTAGAGTGCTTATGCTCTATGCTTTTCATACTTCCTGGAAGTCATTTGGGCAAAAGGCATTTATCATAAAAGAAAATGGTCAAGATTTGTTCTAAATGGCATTCTGTTAAGCACTGTCGTGTGGACAAAAAAAAAAAAAAGTCAAAAAGTCATTGCCTATTTCTTCTGGGAGAGAAAATTAGTCTATTAAATGTGAGGCAACACAGAATTCTACTTGAAGCTAAATAACATATTTTGAACTGTTATCAGGCACATTACATGGCATTAAAGATAAAATTTAAGAATCTGTGAGTTTCCACCATGGAGTTTATTTTTCAAGTTAAGCTTTCAAATATTGAAAGTTCACATTCAGTGCCTTGATCAAAAATGATAAATGAACTACTGAATTAGAAGAAGATGCTGCTATTATTTTAACCAGTAAACTAACTCAGGGTTAATCTGGGTGCTATTTAGCCTATTGAAAGTGTTTTGAGTGAACATATGGTTTCTATTGTGAAATCAAGGCACAGTTTTAACTATGAATATAGATAATTACCCTTTGGACTTTAAACATTTATATGTGTCACGTTATGTTGGAGCATTTTTCATGGTCAATAGGTTGAAAGGTTATGGAGTCAAAAATGTAAATTGAGTGTGTTTGAGTAAAACAATCCAGTGTAATAATAGTACAATTCACTACTGCTCTCTCTTGGAAAGAGGTGGCAATAACACCCAGCGAGTATGAGCAATGTAACAGGCTATTTATTTAAATACAGATTGTTATGGTAAAAGATTTTAATATGAGAATTACAGCAATTCAACCGTAGTATGTATTGCTAGAAAATCCCTGGTTACTGGATCTTAATTTGATATATACACACAGCATGTTTGGGGGCCTAATTATAACGCTAACAATAAAACTTTTAAATAAACTCTGCATGCATGTACGAACGTGTGTGTGAGTGCACGTGCCTCAGAGCCAGGGGCATTGCCATAACCCACTCTTGATTTAGTCTTGAAAGCGTGTTTAGTTTTACTCCCTGAGTGCAGCCCTTGGCAACATCCCCTTCCAAAGAGCCAGATGTTCTGCCTGCACTGAGGATGGTGGAAGGACCCAGCGAGTACATGCAAGGAGCACTGGAGCCCAGACTGTGCCGTGGCTGAACTGCAGCAGCCCCACCTCCACCACGCATCCCCTTCAGCCCAGGACAACCATCCATCAGGGCTCTAACACCTCCTGCTAAATCCTAGTGAGGGAAAGTTAAAGTGCTTCTGGCCCTGGCCGAGGGAGGCTCAGTTTCACCCTGCCTGAACACCTGGGGGTATTTTGGGTGAGGTGAGCAGCTTCTCACCTTGCCCTCGTGGGTCACCAGGATGCTGAGCACCACAACTCCATTTCTCAGCAAGCCAGCTCCTGAACACGAGCTTACTCCTTCAGGACCAGCGTGCATTTATCTGGACACCAGTGAACACTCCAGCATGGATGTATCTTACTCTTACCTCCGCATGTACTGTCCGGCTTGAAATTCCAGCCATGGACAAGCCGGGAAATGCATCACCTAAACCAGATCCATCAAAATCAGTTAATTTCTTATTAATAATTAAGATTTTTAGAGTATTTAATGTGCATCATCAAACACAGACTAAGGCATTAGACCACAAAGAGTTGCTACAAGGACTTTCAAAAAATCCCACAAATAAAATGTTCATTTTTGTGATTTCTCTCATTTATATGTTAATTTTCATTTTTTCTATTTTAAATATCTATTTCTATGAACTGTATTAGATTTTAAAAGAGACTACAGCCTTTCTCCAGGCACACTAAAGAAAAATGAAATCTCTTTTTTCCCTGCCCACCTGTGGAGGCATTTATTGAACCATTTTAATTACAGCATAGTTCTATTCCTGCTATTTCCCATTTCCAGAAACACACACAAAAATAAACATTTTTAGTCATTTCTAGAAGTATGCACACTCAAAATATCCTTTGCTTGCTTTTCACACCATTGAACTGCACTAAAATTTGCTTCACCTATTCCTTTCCATGGCAACCTGTTTTTTAGTACTTTCCAACATTGTTTTCTAACTTCTGAAGAATCACTTCTTTCCTTTCTTCCCTACCATGGTAGGTGGTCACTTTCTGTCCCTTTCAGTGTGGGAACCACAAAATGAGGTTATTGCTACTATGTAATAATAGTTCCTCAGTAATGACAATTAGCAAAATTTCATCACTCTGTGAAAAATCCCTAGTACTTACATTTTGGGTTGTCATCTTGAAGCAAAATAAAATGTTCAATTTTTATTTCAGAGATTTTTAAAGGTAGGGAATTTTTCTTCGTTGGAAAAGATAGGGTTTCAGGATTTATATACATATGTATAGTTTAAAGTCAGCTCAATCCTAAACTGCATGGACATTAATAGTTGTTGTTTTGGTGTCTAGCTGGACTTCAACTTGAAATAAGCTCAAGCTGCTGAGTGGCAAATGGATTATGCTATTTAAAAGATGAATTCCGTGAATCTGTGTGCAGGTTATGAAATGCAGTTTCTGAAGTGCTTGGGATCAGTTCAGGTAGCAAGCATTTTTATTTTGGACGAATTGGGATTCGACATGGTATTCTCTTCCACTTTTCCTGACAGCAAAATTGAATATCATTGGTCTAGTTGAACTGTGTCAGTGTCACAGAACTGCCATTTGCTGTTAAAAATGTTAAGGTGAAAAATTATTGAGCAGCTTTCCCAACTATTGCAATTACTGCTCTTCACTGTTTGTGCTACAGTAATATAAAGAGGCACAAGCCGAGAGAAAGGCTCTATTCTGTTAGACATTGCAAAAATATATAATAGGAGATCTTTCCCAAGAGAGTTGAGAGTATCTGTAGAGATGGTAACGTTGAGGAGGGGGAGGAGAAGAAATTGAAAGGTAGAGCAGACAAGTGGCAGTACAAGAAATGGAAACTTTTATTTTATTTTGCTTTATTTTAAAACATCAATTTGTTATTCTCTCAAAATCAGCCTTTTTGCTACTTTAAAAGAAGTATTTTGTTTATTGTCTGGGTGTCACTTTGCCTTTTTTTGTGTCACTCCTTTTATTCTTTTACTTTCTCTCTTCCTTCTCTATTTCATCATCTGAAAATCGTTTTCCTAAAACATTCAGTTGTATCATCATATTTAATCTATTCTCTTTAGGTTTTTATATCACCTCTTGGACCAGTATACATGCCTCCTCTCTAAGAAGGTCTGTCCTTGTTGTTCCACTCCTATATAAAGTTGTTCGTTTCGCCTGCCGTTTTTATCTTGATTACTTTTGTGCAGAAGGGACTTTTAGATTCCTTGATTAGAGATGTGCAAACTCTTGGGGAAAAATAAATAAAAAAGGCCCCTGAGGATTTTATAACCCAATGGCAGAGAAAAATTATCATGTTTTTCTTTTAATGGGGAAAAGAAAGAAGAGCTACCAGTATTCTCCAGAAGATGTGTCTTCCCACTAGCTGGCATTGGAGGTGAGCTTGAAAAGAGGTGACGATTGCATTTTGTCTCTGCACTTTGAATGGATTTCTCGTGAATACTGCAATTACATAGAAAAAACTGCTACATGGAAATATACTTTTAAATACACAAGAAACTTTCTGGTTGTGAATTTTCAAGATGCTGAAATGACCAGTGTATTTTGAATAACATCAGAATAGAAAGTCTCCCAGAAGTTGGCCCTGGCCTGTCTGTCACTGTTTGTGTCTCCCTGTGACACCTTAAGCTGCAGCTGAAGCAATACTGAAAACGGGTTCGCTATATGTTTTTAATCCCTTCTCTTCCTCCCACCGGAAAGATCTAATTTTTTTTTTTTTTTTTGCCATGTAGATATTCATTCCTATTTCTCTCCTAATAAGCTTATCTTCCTGATAGTTTGACTAAGCTCATGATGTATTCAAAACTCAAAGTTTCCTAATTAAAGTCCAATTCCAGTATTTCTCCTTAGATACTCAGTGCTTCTGCACACTGTGAAGAAGGATATTTTTAGAAAATATGGGCCACTTAATTCCCGTTAAGTTTTCTGTAACAGATGGTATAGTTATTTGATTTATGCATTCACCTTCACATGGCCCTGCTGACTGCCAGGTTTTTTTAAGCCTCCAAAATTCTTTTTTGTTATGCACTGAAACTTCACCCTTTCCCCTGCATGAAATATTAGTTTTACTTAGAAAATCTAACTGCGTGCAATTTTCATGTTACTGAAATTGTGCACGGTCTGGTGATTAATTGTATTGTCTTGATCACAGCCTCAGCCTGATGTTCAGGGCTCATTACAGCAGGAGGAATTCAACAGAACACGAATCTTAACCAGGTGTGGCTTATTAAAGTGGCAGTGCCCAATTTAAAGACCATAAAGGATTTGTATCAAAATTGATGTTTTCAGCTACACTCCCCTCTCAGGATCCTAGAGTTGTAATACCAAAAGGACACTGTAGCTTGCTCATGAAAATCACTCACATTCATCATGTGAAAAGGCAGCTCAGATCTGTTCCTCTCTTGAGTGAGAAGAGTTGCACTATACTTTTAGTACAGCATGCTCATACCAAACATCTTCAAAACTTTCCTTGGTCTGACACAGAGCAGAGTTCCAAATGTACAGTGTGCATTATGCAGTGAATTGTGCATTTCTCATCTGTCAGGAAAATGTTTTCCTTTCCTCTGAAGATGCCTTTACAGCATCAGGACAAAATCTAAGGGGATGTAAACCTTGTAGGAAGCTATCAACAGCATTTATCTGGATTGAACCTACACTTCATACTTTTATTCTGTATTTTAGGCAGTCTAACCTGATGTGGAGAAAAACAGTGGGGGGAGAGGGAGTGGGAGAGAAAAGAAAACTTCTTTATTACTGAGTGAGCCTATCTTCACCCCAAGTGTGAGTGCTGGTCCCTCACAGCTGACATCAGTAAGCTGGTGATGAGCTGCCAGGTGGCCAGCAAGGCTCATTACCTACCAGAGAAGCCAGACAGCTTGCTGTTTATTCATATTTTGGAAAACTTTCAGGACAGAGAAGATTTAAGTGGAATTGTTGCCCCTCATGAGCACTGGATGAGTGATGTGAATTGGGTGTGCTTTTGCTGCTCCTGTTGTGAGGAACAACAGCCCGACACTTTTCTACCTCAGAAATGTGAGTAAACCTTTATACTTCCTCACAGATAAAAAACCCAAAGTCTGCATAAGTTTGAAATTTTTTGTTTGTTGCCATTTCATTGTGCTCTGTTGGTCACAGGTGAAAGTATCAAATGCAGCCATGCATTCATCAGTTGTAGTGTTTAAAGTAGCTGCTCCTCCCAGGGCAGTGCAGCTTTGTGCTTTCTTAAACCTAACAGGTATTTTTCTACCATCAAGAATGGGACTGGACATGCTGTAAGAGTTGCAAAAGAAAAAGACTTCTGAGACTATAAATTATTTCAACTGGTGACTTCATATGTATTTTCTCATAGTGCATGCCTCTCAAGTGCTTACAAGCAGAAGCACTGGGACCTCAAAACCTTAGTGTCAATATTCTGTGTTTCAAGACAGTGACTAATAAAAGACTTGTTTCCTTGTTACTAGGGAAAGCCAAGTGTGCTGGTTTGGAATGGGACAGAGTTAACTTTCTCCATAGTAGCTAGTATGGGGCTGTGTTTGGGATTTGTGTTGGAAACAGTGTTGATAACACAGGGATGTTTCAGTAATTGTTGATCAGGGCTTGCACAGCATCAAGGCCTTTCGTGCTCCTTACCCCACCCCACCCGTGACGGGGCTGGGGGTGCACAAGGAGTTGTGAGAGGCCACAGCCAGGACAGCTGACCACAACTGACAACAAGGATATTCCATAGTGTCATACTCAGCATATCAAGATGGGTGAAATAGGAGGAAGGGGGTGGGACATTCAGACTTGTGGCATTTTTGTGATTTCAAGTAGCCATGCATGACAAGGCCCTGCTTTCTTGGGGATGGCTGAACCCCTGCCCCTGTGGGAAGTGGTGAATGAATGCCCTTTTTTTGTTTATTTTGCTTGTGCAAGTGGCTTTTGCTTTCCCTATTAAACTGTGTTCATATCATCCCACAAATTTTGTCTTTTCCTTTCGGATTCTCCCTGCCACCTCACTGACGGGCAGGGGGCGGTGAGCAAGGTGCTCTGTGGTGCTTAGTCACCAGCTGAGGTTAAACCATGACACAATGAAAGAAGCAAAACGTCTTTGAAATGTGATTGAGGCTTAATCCTCAACAAATCTGGAACTTTACACAAGGTGATACATTCCTTTTCCATATTCTGTGTGCTTTAGAACTAGCCCTAAACAAGCTGCAGACAAGCAGTGAGGACTACTGTGTTCTACAGCCATGAGAAGAGTGATCTGATATGCATTCACTAGTCAGTGAAAGGGAGGAAGATGATTATGAGAAACAACTAGTTACATAAAAGCTGTTGGAAATGTAGATTATCACCTCAATGCCTTCTTTTCTTTACTTTCAGAAGGATTGCATTGAAATCTTTCTTAATACTTAAAAATTATGGATGGGGTGCATACACTTTTTTGAAGGTGATTCATTCCTCAGGTCATATGTGTGACAAATGCTTTGATCCATTAATTACACGTGTCTGACCAAGAATTTTGGCAACAGATACTGCATGTCTGAAAAGGAGTAAGCAGTAGAGTGGAAAATTAGTCTTGCCAATAGTTGTTGTCATGGGAAGCTCAAATAAGGAAGAGGGAGAAGGACAATGCCTGTTGAGAACAGTGAGATCTGACATGGGCTGGTGAGAAAGGGAATTCCCAGGCAGCAAAGGCTGAACAAAGGGAAGGTGCATGTCCTGGCAGGCTTTAAATACAGGAGAGTACAACTGAAAGCTTACACGGCTTCAGTGGAAGCGGGGCCTGAGGAATTGGTGAGCCAGTCCAAAGCAGATCCCAGAGGAAAAGCAGCACTGTTTCAAAGCATAAGAGCATTATATCAGTGGGCAAGAAGGGAAATGCTGGCAAGATTGTATGGTGAGCTGCCCTAAGGTGCAGCAGTGCACTGCACGCATGCATTACACTGCTGGGCTCTCATACAGAGTTGGTAACAGTACTGTAAGATTACCCATCCTTCTCTCAAGCCTATAATTCCAAAATTTTGTATGGGCTGTTCCTTTTACTGCCTCTTAGTGAGTGTGGAAATCTAGACTGTGGCTGGGGCTGTGGTATATGTTTCTTTAAGAAGGTGCTCTATAGAGATATCTTAGAATTAGCATGAGTATTGTGAGACATAGAGGTTGCCATGGTAAGTACACATTTTTAATTGAATAGCAGACTAATAGGCACATAAAACCTCCATAACTTGTTGGCACATAAATTACCTCTCCTGGGGCTGTAAGCAATTAAACATACCTCTTTGCTGAAATTCTTTCCAAGACTTTTTCTCTGTTTTTGTTTAGAGTGAAGCCCCTCATTTCTTTCTCTGTTTCCCTCAACAATGCTTCTTGTTTTTCTTTTGTCCCTTTTAGATTACTCTGTCTCTCTCTCCAGCCTTCTCTTGAATGTCATATGCTTCATGGAGCAGGGAAATAAAGAGGATATCAAACTGTAAAAGCAGGCTGGTTGGCGGGGGTTTTTTTAATTATTCTTATTTTTAAAAGCATAATTTGTGTATTTCGTATTTCTGGAATTCTCTGAGTGCTTTGTAGTGTGAGGCTTACACAATATTGCTCACTCATTTGGACAAATATCTAGAGGTGTCCATTAAATCCCAAAAGGTGTGTTCAAATCAAGTACATGCCTTAAAATGCTACGATTTAAGTAGGTGTTTTAATAATCATCTTTATGCAGCTCTTCTAAAGGCACATACTGTCCTCAGAACACAAGTTTCTGACACTTTGTAACTTTAGAAAACTATAAATCATGTTTCTTTCTTTTGTAGTATTGGAACTATTCTGACTTGGACTTGCTGGCCCAAAGATCTTTTGATGTTATTCTCTTTCCTGACAGTACTTTTCTCATTGGGCATGGTTTATTTGGCTCTTCCAGTGGTGTAATGAACATATCGAACATATCATTTGTGTATGTGCATTGTTTCAAAAGTGGGTATTGTCTGTAATCTCCTCAGCAATACAATAAATCACAAGCTGAGGCGCTGCCTTCTCACTCCAGTTTTTAAAGATTTTTTTTTTTTTTCTTTTTTCCGGTTACCCAGTTGTTATAGAGAAGTAAATCGGGAGAAGGTTATTTGTAGTTGCTCATACCTCAGTTATTTTTAGAACCCATATTGACAAATTTTCAAATAGCATTGTATTTCATAAAGAGCGCTGCCCTGAAATCACTGTGGCTTGAACAATAAGAAAATCCAGGACTCCAGGAGGCCAACGCAACAGGATATCCATAAGTAACAACGCCTACTTATCAACAAGGGGTGAGCTTAACAGACTTGTTCCTGGCTGTGACAAACAGTGAGCAGAATTCCTAGTGAGCCAGAGAGCAGCGAATAAATGCACAAGATAACTCCAATGAAAGATTAGGCGCGGCTGACTTGGTCTGTTCCTTTGCACAAATCAAGAGCAGTTTAAAACAATAATGACTGATAGTTTTCCACAAACATCCTGACTTTTATCCTATTGCAGTACAGAGTTCATCCACCTTTGTTTTTTTACTTTGATTTTGGTGTTCATTTTTTATGATGAAAGTGGTCTTGTCTTGAAGGAATAGATGAGCAGTCTTTGTTTTTTGGTTGATTTTTTGTCTGTCTTTCCCCTGCATAGTTCAAAGATGCCTCTAACGGCTTGGAACAAAAGGAAATTACTGTACAGATCAAGGGATTACAAAGCAATGTTTTTACAGATTTAAAATAAAATATAAACAGATGTTGAGAGATGAATGGCACAGAGACAGTTGTTGCCAATTCATTAACAATACCAACACAAATCCACTCCGTTTATTATGTTTTTAACCCATATTTGTCAATAGGGAAAACAGTCATAGTTTGAACTTGTAAAAATAATGAATGTGTACCAGACAAGCTCAGTGTGGAGACTTGAGAACACCAGCATGACTAGTATTTGCCATCTGTGTATGTGCAATCAATATTTTCTAACACTGTGATGAGAAATAGCTCATTTATATCCTTGCCCCTTTGGCCCAAACAATTAGTCACTGTTTGTAGCCTTACAGGTTTGCCTGCATTAGGAAGAGAACAGAGAATATCTCAGTCACATGTACGAGCGCAGCCTGTCTCTAGTCGGAAGGAATTTCCACAAAGTCTGTTTCCTCAAACGTGACAGAAACAAAGACATCATTAGCCCTCCCAGGGCATAGGAAACTTTGACACAGGATTCAGTCACTCTTCTCTCTCTGGACTACTCACTCCGCTTTTCTCCTTGCTACTTTCTGTTCCAGTAGCTTACAGAGTGCCAAAGTGTCCCTCCCCACCACTATTCCAGCATGGAGCTCCCTGACTGCCTCAGTGGCCCAAGTAGCCCATTGCTCTGTGTTCCCTTTGGCTGCAGGAAGGCAGTGAAGTGCTCCCCTGGCACTCTGAAGGACAGGATGTTTAACAATCTTGTGAGTGTCACCAAAGCTGTGCCGTTCAATGGGAAGTTGGGTAGCTTCTATTAAAACTTTACTGTAGCAGGATTTCTTTGATGTAGTCTCTTCACCACACTACAAATTCTGCTGTTTTATGAAGCAATAACAGCATGGCAACGTGGTCCAGCTTGACTTCTGTGAGACTTTAAGAGCAAAGAGAAGGGACATGAGTCACACAGGAACTTCTTCCTCATCTCTTCCTAAGGGCATTGTCATTGTGAAATAACTTGTAGCTAAACAAGTTCCTGTAGGACTCTGAATACAGAACACAGATTTTGTAATGGAATGATAAATTACATCAGGCATCATCTCACAGCTCTATAACAGCTCTCTCACATAGAAAACACTTAATTTCAGTGTATGTTTACAGCATTTTTCAGGCTATAAACTGCAGGAATTAGGTTCTCAAATAGATGAGAATTTGATTTTTTTGGCCATGAAGGTCTTGCTATCTCTCTGTATCTGTAAGGTATGTAACAAAAAGATAAACTACAATCTCAGAATGATAAGTACAGTAGATAGCAGCCCACACTGCAGAGTTTTTTCTCTTTGAAAAAAAGCTTTCTATAATTGAATAGACCTATATGAAACTTTCTCTAAAATTTCTAAATTGTCCTTCTCTGTATGCTAGAGAATTACAGCTTTCAGTTTTGGACAATCAATACTGAAACTTTTTCAGACTTTATTGGCCAAAGCTGAAATCATACAATTCTTAAGGTTTTAGTAAGCAAAGGTTTGGGCTGATGTTAATTGTCTGCTGCTCTTTTCCTGGAATACCATTAGATCAGTTCATATACCTTCTAATTTACCTCCCAAGTGTCAGCATTCTTTTTTCTTGAAGTAACACTTACCAGATAAATGGTATTTAAGGGATCCAACAATATGTGAAAGGTAGATAGGATGCATTGGGGTTTTTGCTTGTTTTGAATGTCTTGTTAATATTAAGACCATCTTCCTGAGGAAGCCGTACTGAGTTTTAAATATTTGTCACTGGCTATCAGATTTTTGGCATCAACCAGCATCAACCCTTCATTTTTGGCATCAACCAGCACAAATGTGGTACACACTATTCGTGCAGGTTTACTTGGTGGAGGGTAGCAATGAAAATTGCATATATTCAGGTTGAGCTAATTTGTTCAGAACTGCCGATAGGGTGCTGTATACGTACGGATGATGCACATACACAAGGCATGCAGTGCAGATTATCATCAGGGAAACTGATGTCCACGCTGAGCTTCCCAAAGGGATGTAAAAAGGAACATTAACTGCTTAAATGTGAACAAGATCTTGCAGCACCAATTAAAAATTAAGATATTTGCATCCACCAAAGGATGCAATGTCTAGACACCAAACAACAATGGTCATCTCTGTTTAGAATGAGATAATACAGATGGGAAGTGTAGAAAGAGGTCATTAGCTCCTGGCAAGCTGGATGATGCATTTCTTTTTTATTTATTTACAAAATATTTCAGGTTTTGTACTGCTACTACTCATACTCTTAACAGTTCCTTTTCTCTAAGTAAATCTGTTATCCCTGGTGCAAGAGAGGACAGTAAATAGATCTTGAGTACTTGATCAAAATTCCCTTTCTATCACCACTCAGCACTTCACTTAAATAAGCCATATTAATGTGCCATGGGAGACTTAAAAAGCAGTTTTCTCCCCTTACCCCCAGGTGTTTCTTCTGCTATAAAATAATTTAGCCATGTTTTATCAGCAACATTAATAGTAAATGCTTACTCAGTAATCCTTCCTGGGAGCATATATTTAGTATATCTACTAGCATGCAATTATGACTGTGATGGAAAGGGATCTTATCCCTGATATGAGAAAATCAAGTTATTCTTTTTCTTATGGTGGCCTTAAACCCTCAATATCTACTGAAATGGATAAATTTACAGTAAATATGTTTTTGGACAGATGTGCTTGGTATAACCACTTCCATTTACAGTACCAATAGATAAAAGTGTCTTGGTTTTGCAATATTTACTTAAGACCTATTGAATGGAGCCAACTGATGGAAAATACAGAACATATCCAGGAATCTACATCCCCTGTAAATGGTTTATCTTGGATACCAATACAGTTCCTTCAAACTTTTCCTCTATTGGGAGCCTAAGCTGCTCCAAGTTTTATGAATGCTGCACAAACCAAAGTTGTGTCACTGTTTCTTCTGCTGTGCCAGTAGTGAAATTTGTAACCAATTTTCTTATCTGGCAAGTACCCGAAGAACACATCTGAGTAGCATAGATATATCTATTCTTCCATTGTAATGTAAGGAAAATGGTTTGCAAAGGCTTGGTTTCATTTGGCTGCTATCTATATGTTTTTCTGCTTCATGTGGTGAACTCTTACTTTAGATACCGAAGCATAAACACTAAAACAACAACAAAAATAACTAATATATATATATATATGCTCTCAGCTTTCTGGGTGTTTTCTCATATTCAGTACTTAAATGTTGGTTTGTGTGCTGGATTTCTCTAGGCAGTTTTTGGAAGTTTATCTCTTTAGAATAATTAATTGTGAAATGTCTCTGTTGCATAACTACACCAAAGGACATGTTTGTGCCATCTCTTGCACTTGCCACTGATTTGTTCTGAAGTGTGTGAATAAAAGTTGCTGTTCATGACTGCAGGAATTCTTAATGCTGGATATAAGATGGTGTTAGTGTGAACAAGTTTGGGGGGATTCTTCCTTACTGAATGTACCCCACATATGATTTCTATTCACCCTGATCTCTTCTGAACCCAGACCTGTTGCTGTGCCAGAAGAGGCACTTAGTATTTCTGCTTCATGGAAAAGTGGTGATCATCCTACCCGAAGAACCTCCTGTACCAAGTTTGGGGTGTGAATGACTCTCAGGCAGCAGAACAATCCTGTTGGTCCTTGTGCACTGAGGTCATGCCAGGCTGGCATTTGGGCAGCTATTTACCAGTTGCCCAAATAGTTACAAACCTCTTTTTTTTCCTCATAGCTTGTATTTCCAGGCACTTTGAGCCCCTTAAACTCATCTCACCCCTACTATTTGTCAAATTATCTAGGGACAGTTGTGGAGGTGGATTGGGTTTCTCTTTTCTGATCCTCTAGATGCTTTGGGTTTTTAAGAAGTCGGAAAATATAATGTTTAACACCATCACAAACAGTGTCTTGATGTAATATGACTTCTAGTCTGTCAGTTTGTCATAAAGTGACAAATATGACAAATACTTGCTCTAAATATTTTTAATATAATTAATTTAAGCACAGTAAGATAATGCAGTTTCATAACAGATTATGTTTATTGATGAAAAGTGAAAATTTGTAGCACTTGATGCAAAATGACAAGACTTGTCACATAGCCACTGATTAATATTTTTAAGAAGGTTTATTTTTTCTGAAATATTCGGTGCTCAAGTAGAACACACAATCTTCTGGTGCTGATAGTTGGTCTATGTTAAAGCAACTTTTGTTTCAAACTAATAAACATACAGCTTTTTGATGTATTTTACAGAACTGGATTCTGCTCTCTAATAAGCTCTTTGCCATCATTTTTAAGAGCTCAGTGCACTGAACTATGGCAGTGCAGTATAGTGGCCATGTTCCTCCTTACGGGCTTAGGTTTTGTGTTGTCCTTGTCCTTTCTCTGCATATATGGATAGCACCTAATACAAGAAAAGTATTAAGTGCAGGCCTCAGGGGAATGTAGAATGCAATAGATATGCCAAGAGCAGATGTAAGGCTGCCCACAGGAAGGTATGGGTGGCAACCACACATGTTGAGGTGATCCCAGGTGTCCACTCCAAAAAAAGAAAGGAACCCACCATCTACTCTCCCCTGAAGGATTACATTATATTTCTGATACATTATAAGAGAAAGTAATTAACTCCCAGTACCTCTGAGGGTAACTTTCTCGAGGCTACTTAGCCAATTAGACTGTTCTGACTCTGTGTTATCCAAGTGAATTTAAGACCCACCATGAAACATCAAACACGCGCTATGTTCACACAGTGCCACAGTCTGACAAGTGTGAGGCTGGGTACAAACTGTGACATGTAAGACAACTTAAATTGCACAAATTAGTCAGCAGCTGCTCTAAGGAGTCTTGATTGTACACCTGGGTCTGTGTATTTCCACTTCTCCAAAAATTCCAGGATTAAGACACATCCTCATTCTGCCATGACACCTTTAATGGCATAGTTATAGGCGATGTCTCTGACTACGGTCTTTGTGCATTTGGTGCATGACCCTCTCAGGCTCCAATCCCTCTTAAGCACAAGATAATCCTTTTCCTTGTGACAGGTTTCTCATTTCGGTTGCTTTCAGCATAACAACCCAGAATTTCTTCCTTGCCATCTTCTGAATCAATAACTTTAAAATAATATTGCTGTTCCCATCTGAACGCAGACCTGAAACTGTGATCCAATGCAAGACGAATATCAAGGACAAAAAAGGGGTAAAGAGAGGCCTAATTTTCATCAGATTAATTCTCAGAAATTGTAACCTGGACTTCTCTTGCTATAATTTAAAAAGGTAGCCAAATGTATGGTGTGACCTTTACTGTACAAGAGATATTAAAAAAGGTAAAGAAGAAGGAAAAACTTTTTCTCTGAAGATTTATAGAAGCCTATTTCTTGATCTGCTTCTCAGCTTTCTCTTTTTGGAATGATTTCTTCATTCTGGGACACTTTACAGGTTCATTTAAAAATAAGTTTTAAAAAAATAATCCAGAAAAATTTTGTCTAACCTTCTAGCCAGGTTTTACTATCATGGGTGCAAGATGCTGTGCACTTAAAAATGGCAAACTGATGTCATCACACTTAGAAGCAGTTTCAGAGGTGACATTCTCATGGCAAAGATCATCTGTTGTTTTGCAAAACAGGTTAGTACAGAGGGAATTTTCTGTGAGGCTGTAAAACAGAGCACATCAGCAAAGCTCTCTAAAATGCATCAAGGAATATTAGCTTTTCAGTAAAGCAAGAAGGATAACAGGCTTCCATGTTCTGGCACAGCTGATGAGAGTCAGTGTCCATCAGCAGTAATGCCGTGCATAAGCATTTACCCTACACAACAGAAAGCTTTCCTTAGGGAGTATTCCCCAAAATAGCACCATATTTCACAATTTGTTTGATTTCATACTCTGTTCAAGACAAAATGTGTTGTTGCAGTGAGTTCTAATTTCAGTACCTAAATTTTTATCGTGAACTAGGGATTACTGTCAGTGGGGTCTGGACAGTAATAGACTAAATGTGGGTCAAATGCACTTACCTATGATAATGTACCACCTGTGTTTGTGTGTGTATACACATTTATATATATATATGCTGTTTTCTGTTGTCTACAGAAAAACCCTACTGACTGGTTGTTGCCCTTTAGCAGCCAACTCCTCCCATTTAGGCAGAAGGCAAAGTGGGATGAGGAATGACAGGCAGGAGGAGATTCTTTCGGAAGATATTTTCTGAGGTATTTGGAAAGTAGTGCTAAGTACAGCCATATTAGAGAATGTTTAGGAGGAAAGAATGTTTTAATTAAAACAAAACTAGATTTCCTTTTTTAAAGGTTTTAGGACAGGAAAGTAAAATCTTTACTTCCCCCCTCCCTCCCCTCCCCCTCNCCCCCCCAAACATGCTTTAGTTTCTGGAGCATTTTGTTGCATGCTCTTGGGTTTTACCTTTCAAGTTTTAATTTAGAAAGTATTTTAAGCAATAAAAATAAGATTTTGAAAGAGCTATTTCCAGTAAACCTACTTGTAAACAGTGTCCTCTTGAAAAATTGTCCACTGTGTGGATTTAGGATTTTTTAGATGGGGAGGAGGGAAAAAACTAGAAAGGAATAGATTCTCCTCTGAAATAAATTAGTGTCTTTGAAATAAATGAGTGTCTTTCAACTAGAGTAATAGAATCATAGAATGGGTTGGAAAGGACACTAAAAATCACCTGGTTCCAACCCCCTGCCATGGGCAGGGACACTTTTCACTACACTATGTTCCTCCAAGCCCCATCCAGCCTGGCCTTGGACACTTCAAGGATGGATCAGGGCAACCCATTCCAGTGCCTCAGCATCCTTACACTGAAGAATTGCTTCCTAAAATCTAATCTAAACCAACTCTGTGTTGGAAGCCATTCCCCCTTGTCCTGTCACTACAGGCCCTTGTGAACAGTCCCTCTCCAGCTTTCCTATAGGCTCAGTTTAGGTACTGAGAGATTGCTACAAGGTCTCCCCAGAGCCTTCTCAAGACTGAACAATCCTAATTATCTCAGCCTTTTCTCAGAGGAATACCTCTAATCATCTTCATGGCTTCCTCTGAACTTGCTCCAACAGGTCCATGTCATTCCTGCTCTGGGGACCCCAGGGTGGGGTGAGCACTCCTCTGAACTTGCTCCAACAGGTCCATGTCATTCCTGCTCTGGGGACCCCAGGGTGGGGTGAGCACTCCTGGTGTGGTCTCACAAGAATGGAGCAGAGGGAGTGGATTTGGTTACATTAACTGAGCCTTGGCCCTCGTGCTGTACCTGGAAGGTTTAGCTGTGATCTTTGTGGGGCTGTCATCCTATGTATCTATTGATGAGAGAGGCTGGGACAGCGTGGTAAAAGTCTGTTGTGTGGCTGTGTCTTTATTGAGACATCTGGGAGAAAGCTGTCCAGAGATGAGAGATGGAGTTAGCTGCAGCGATGAATCAAAATGTGTTGAATTGTGGTGTCTAACCCTCATTTCTTCAATATCTGTGTCCTGCACTGCGCTGCCTGACAGCTCTCTGCTCCTGTTACAGGGATAGGATGTAAAGCCAAAGTGCCAGAACAAAAAATACCTCTGCAAGTGACTAGAATCCAGCCAAAAATTCAGCTAGTGGGGCTGTCATTCAATGTGGAAAAAAATGCCCAAATTATTTGTACAGTTCAGTGAATGACAGATAAAGTATGACTCCTTCTGGGGCGTTCCATATCTTTTTAACACACAGGCTGGGAAAAGCTGGTTCTGTGGGCAGTGCCTGGGGGATCACAGCTGTGCCCATCAGGGCTGTACCCGTCACTGCTGCACCGCCTGTCCCCGAGGCTGCTCAGGGCTGGGACAGGTCTGGGTGCTGGGGAGGGTGGTTGACAACAGCTGAAATGCAGGGATGTTTCAGATACATCTTTGCTTCTGTAGTGGCTCTGTATAAGATGTACCTGCAGGAAGAAGGGTGGCATGCAGCCAGGTATGTCAGCATTAATCCCATTAGGGATTTCTCTGTATCAGAGTTCCTCAGGTGTGACAGGTTTACATGTACTCTGCATCACCAAGGAGATCAGTATCTGTCCTAAAATGCACCTTGCTGTTAGAAAAGCCAAATAAGTTACTGCAAAGTGATGTTGCGTTAATTAAAAGAATTTAATTGCCTGTTCCTAAAATGTATCTTTCGGTTTTGCTTATTTCAGATTAACTGGTTTAGCTCAGTACTCTTCAGACCGTTGGAGGAAAGAAGCAAATTACAGCAATAGAGTGTAACCAAATATAATTCTCCAAATTACTCTTATTACGTGCAGTTGGGCCACAGGTTACTGGAGAGAGAGAGATGAGTTTACCATTGGCAAAGTTTATAGAAATTTGGAACCCCTTATGTGCACAAAAAAAAAAAAAAAGAAAAAAGAGTGAAGCATATGCTTTTAATTACAAGTCTTCCAGATAGTAAATTATAGTAAGATGTGACATTCAGGGGAAAAATCTTACTGCTACTACAGCTGAAATGCAGGCCATGCCATTGCACCACATCTTGTTACAGGAGATATAACTTGATATATCTGTATCCCAGAATCCTGTAACTGATTTTACTTGGTCATGTTTTCTCATAAATGAAGGGGGTCAAGCTTAGTGATGGTTGAACCTCCAATAGTTTAGAAGTTTGGATCAGCAAAGCTTAATCCTAAAATTTCTTACTGCTTACTTGAACCCTTTGATGTATTTTTCCTTGTTTCCATATCTGTGTAGTGCTCTCCACAAAGCTGAGGCTTTGCCCTTTCTTTCTACTCACCCAGCCTAATCCTCCCATCCATCAGTTTTATTGTTTCCAGGTTCTTACAGAAAGCATGATATGCCCACCTACGTTCCAGAGTCAGGGTGTGAGCCCCATTTGCTTCTCCCACCTGTACTGCTTTTCTTTCTTTCTTTTGGTCTGTTGTATGGTGGTTTCAAGTAGTCTGGTCTGGACTTCTCAGCTGTCTCCCTGGCAATTCCTGAGCAAAAAAAGGGCTGCAGTTGGTCAAGAGTATGGTGCATGGACAGGAACTATCACTAGAAGCCATTCTTTTGGGTGGAAAACGTTGGTCAAGAGAATAATGTTGGAAAACTGAAGAGGAAGCTCAGAGCAGGGGCAGAAAGTAATGGATATGTAGGGGAATAAGGAGGAAAAATGTCTGAGGCACAGACAATGAAATGGTGGCCAAGAAAAGGGGATTTTATTATATGAACTAGAAAGTGATTAATTATCCTGTGTATCATGCAGGTCATGTTGAACAAATACCTCTGAGAGTTTGATTCGAAAATACTTTGGTTTAAAGTAATATAGATATTAGCATCTCTGGTAAAATACAAGCAACTTGCATAGTAGAATCTGCAGGAAAATTTATATTGTCAGTGCATAGAGGATAGAGCTGAGGTTCTCAGACTACAAGGTTTCTAATTTACACTGTGATCACAATTCTCTACTCAAAGTGCAATTTATCAGTTTAATGGTAAGAAGTTTACCCTAGCCAGTGCCCAGGAAAAAGGCAGTCTCTCTGTAATGCTGACACAACTGCGCTAAGTCCTCTGTACCACAATGTGGTACAACCACACATTTTGGGAAGGGTTCATTTGGAGCTTGGAAGTTTTTCTTGTTTCCCTTTCCTTTTGCTGTTATACCAGAGAAGCTGAGACTTTGACCAATGTGGTATGACAAGTATTTGTTATCACATTTCATTGCCCTGCAATGATAGCTCAAATAAAATCCAGATTTTCCATGCTCAGCCCATCCAGGCTGAACACTTCCATCTGTGACATCCTTCCACCACAGTCAGTGTGGTGCATTAGAAGAGTCAGTGTCCATTTGAAGAGTCAGACTTCTGCAAGGGAGTCTTATATTTTCAGTGAAGGGTGTCTGTCATTCTCCAAAATGACTAACCTAAGTCCACAACCACACCACAGCAACCCACTGCTCAAAGCCTAACCCCAACACGAGCAAACTTCATTCAGTCCAAACATTTGAGATAGGCATCCAAGTTCTTTTGTTTTTATTTTTATTTCTCATCACAAAGAATGATTGCTACATGACAGGCAGTCTCAACAGCAGAAACACAATAAGAAATATTAAAGAAAAGTTTTGATTGTCTGTCAGCATGTCCCCTTAGGAAAAACTGACACATAATAGCTGACACTGGTCCTGGCTCCACACACTTATGCCATTTGATTTGATGTGAAGGATTTGAAGCACAGTAAGTTGCAGCTGGCAGATGTTATTGCAATATTGAAGTATTTCACAGAGTAAAGGCACATACAGGCAGCATGGCATATTCCTAAAAGAGTTTCTGTGTACTTTCAGTTCAGCCATATGGTTGTGAATACAGATACTGAAGTGCTCTCTGCATTTAATTGACAAGATCTGTGCAGTGATACAGCATGTTATTTTCCTTAGCACTGCTCAGGTAAGCTGACAGGGGAAGTATAAAAAGTATAAATTAGTTATAGACCATATAGGCCATATCAAAACCTGCAGGAGTATGTGGAGCAAGACTAAAAGCCTGAAATTTCATGAGAGAACGTTAGTGGAAGTTTTTGGAGCAGGCTGTGGAGGTATTCTGCATGCAGCCAGTTGCTCAGTATTTCAGTTTTGGAAAAAAGCAGAAACTATGAAGCCAAAGAACAATGAAGTTAAACAAACCCTGAGTTGATTTAACCCATAGTTCTTAGCATATCTTACTTGAATTTAAAACACTTTTGTCACTCAGAGCCAGCAGCGTCATGTACCAGCAATGAGGCCTAGCTACAGAGAAAGTTTTATCTCAAGATAAGTCAAGCATTGTGGCTTTCAAAGGTCAGTCTTTTAATGGAGATTATTCTGTTCTGCTGTTTAAAAATAGAAATGAAATAGGGTTACAATTAACATCCAGCATCTAATCAGATGCAGTTCTCTCAGCATTCAAGTAGTGTTTGTTTTGGTAAGCTACTTGCCAAACCTGAAAGCCAGAAAACCTGTGAGAGAAAAGAGAGGAACAAACAATCTAGAGAATCTGTCCTAGAGAAAGGTCAATAATACTTTTTATTTTAAGAGGCTATGGGAGCTGGACACAATTAGTGCTTGTGGATAAGTATATGAGGAGGAATTAAAAGGAAGCTACCTATTTGCAACATTCTGAAGTCTCAAAGTTTTGAATTTTTCCCAAACTTGGAGGTATGTGAAGCAACAGAATAGCTCAAGTTTGTTTTTCTAGCTTGGGCAGGACAAAAAAATATCCAAGCATCAGAGTGTTTCACAGTACATGCACCCACATACACAAACAGTGCCCCCTGATTTGGTGTAAAGCAAATGTTTGGAAACACTGGAGAAGGGGTGAGAACTGCTGAGGAAAGTCTGTTGGCCTCCAGCAGATTGCAGGAGCACCAGGAGGCCTCGAGGCAGGGTGCAATGGTCCTTCCACAGGAGCTGCTGATACAAGAAAAAGTTTTCTTTCACCCTCAGAAAGAAGGAATGTTGAAATTTTAATGTCTAGCTTCCTTACAAAACTTCAAGAAATAAAAACCTGAAATACTTGCTATCAACTCTTGTTACATTAAAACAAGTGGAAATACTAGCTCAGCAAGTTGTCTCAATCATGATCCATCTGGAATTTACAAGAAATCGATGTACAGCTGTGAATAGTTTCAAATGTATCAAATTATCATTTTCTGGTGGAAAAACTGTTTCACTGGAAAAACTTCTGCAAGCTTCAGTACAGAAATCCCTGGACAATTATACAGTCCAATAGCTCAGCAAGAGTATCTCTCCTGCCATTCTACATTCTTTTGATGAAAGCTTCTACCTCCTATGGTTTTTGCAATGCACTCTTCTACTTTTTCAGTGTATCTAGTCAATAGAAGTGTTCTTTCCAGACACAAGAGAATACTCCAAGATAAGAAACCTATGGGTATCTGTTTCAGTTGTGCATGAAGTCACTTTGGGCTAACACCATTCTTTGCGGTATCCCGTGGGAAGGCAAGTTTTAAGGCCAAATGTTTATGTATTGCATGGAATGGTGCTTGTAGGGAGAGTACAGATTCACTCCCTGCCTCACTGCACAGAACAGACTCCCCTCACACAGCTGAGTGACCACAAATAACCACTGCCATTGAGATTCGATATATATTATCATATTTTTGAGTACTTTGCTATTAGACTGCAAAAAGGGGGAAAATAACTTGAATAAATCAAAGGAAACAGACTGTCTTAGAATGAAGACGGGGAGAAAATCCCACTAAATAGGATGGGTGAATAGATCATTATGAACTACTACCTAACATTTGGAGTTTTTATACAAGTCTTTATTAAGGATGTTCAGATTTTATAGTGAATTAATAGCTTAATCACAATATTAATGTGATTGTAGATGTTTGTCTATTGGTTTGCCAGCACCTGCTTGCTACCTTTCTCATGAAAATGATTCTTTGACTCTTTTACTAAGAAACAAAAGTAGTTAATTATTTTATTCATTAATTGTTCAATTGATTTTTCTGTATGTCTGTAGAGGAACAGTAGGTTTTTAAATGCAGCAGTTTTGTTGAATTTTCTCCTCCAAATATTCTTTAAATATATATTAATTAATATGACTTTTTTCAGCAAAAGTGGTTATTCCACTGAATATGAAAATTTATTTTAAAAATGGCTCTTTCCTTCTGGGAAAAAAAAAAAAACTGGCAGAAGTGGAAAAAAGTTCAAATATCAGAAGCTCCTTCCTTAGGCTGACAGAGAAAAACACCATCAAAGAGGGTACATTTATCCTGTGGATGTCATAAGCTCTAGGTTTAGGTCTGTATAATTCTGGAGATGGGCTTTAATTTCATTCTTTACCTCTGATTTTTGTCTTTGTTACGCTTCAGTTTCTGTAGATAAGTAGCAGAAATTCAGGGAGGAAGGGCCTCTCTGTGACGTGGAAGACCTTGCTCAAAGCAATTATGTGCAGGAGAGATTCATACAGAGATGAGCTTCCTCCCAGCAAGGAAGGAGGCTGACTTGCAAGATCCAGCTGCTTTAGGAAAGGTCAAGGGTCAGGCTCAAAAAAGCAGTTCTGCTGACCTGGACAGCCAGGATGCCTCAGGACTTTTATTCAGACCTGACAACACAGGCAACCTGGGCACCATTTCATTGTCTCAAAGACATGGGAGCAACTGGAAAGCTCTGAGACCAGTGGGCAGTGTGCCATGTAAGTCTCACCAACCTCTGAGGAGGCTGAAAAGATAAAACTTGAATCCCTACCAGCAAATACAGACCTGCCAAAGAAGAGATCAGTCTGGCTTTGAGTTATGGGGTGTACTGCAGGGAAGTAGAGACAACATGGATTTCTCAGGGGCTTCCTCCTAGCTGTAATGTAGGATGGAAGAAGCTATTCAGTGTATATCACTTGACAGTTTGTCATGATCATTTTTCATGTGATAGTGTTATTTATCAAGAGGAAAGATGGCAGGTGCTCTGGGACTTGAGATGACTTCAGGGGGGTGATGTGCTTAAGATGCCAAGTCTTGTGAAGGTATGGATCAGCAGTTAGACCAGAACCAAAAACCTCCAGGCTGTTACTGCAAGCAGTGGAAAGCACAGAAATCCAGCCTGAAGGATAAGGACCAGTCCAAAATCAAGCTCCAGAGCAAAGTCTTTCAAATGGTAGCAACTGCAGGGAAATACCGCCTGGAGGTCAGGCACTGTATGTGAGAACTGTGTGATGCCCCAGGGATAAGTCTGGATGTGGTTGAAGAGGGAACTATATTTTCTCAAATTAATTGCCTTTTTAAAGATGTGTAAGCTCCTCGTTGTCTGCTTAGAAGGCATGAAAAGGATTCAATAAGCACAAGAAATTTAAAATGTTGTCTTCATTTTTCACAAAATCATGTACATTTGGTTCCCCACCACCCAGATGAATAAAGCACTTGTTATGTACACATATTATGATTTACTATTTGGTCTGATAACATTCACACTGAATACTTTTATACCAGTCTTGATGTGCTGCTAGACATTGTAAAATTATAAGGACCATATAAGATTAGTACACTTCAAGTGAAAAATGTAGTAAATAATGCAATATGTAGTATCTTACCTTTTCAGTGGAGAATTATAACACAGAACTAATTTTTATTCTTGGATTCATGCAACTGTACATTTATGCACTGTTGGCTCCATAATTACTAACCTGGCTTGTGCTTCAGTGAGATGGACTGTAAAACAGACACTCCAGTTTCATTGACAGTCATGTAAAACATGCTGTAGAATGAGTTAAAGGGCACTTGACCATCACAGCTGATTCCACATATTCACTTCCCATCCCTCTGTCTTTCCCAGATGCCACCTAATTGGTTTTGAATTGTCATATTTAATCTCAACAAGGTGCTGGTGTTGATTGTGCAGGTTCACTGCACTGCTCAGTGCTGCTCAGGTCAGGAGGTAGCAGATTGGGGCTTGGGGGGGGAAGGAGGGGGAAAGGGCAAAGAAAAGAGAAAGAAAAACAAATTAAAACCCCAAATTAAAAGATCTTTGCCATATGAAGTGAGGATGTGTGTTTCTTGCAAAGTGTTCTTTTGACAATAGTCATAATAAACTCTGAGAAAAATAAATCTTTCTGATAAGAGAAACCATTATGACTTGATATTAATACCCAGTGCATGTGTAATATGCACTAGGAATTTATTGATATTTCCAATCATTTAAGCTGAATTATCCTGTAGGTTTAAGTTGAGGGGTTTTTTTCGGATGTACTCTTGCAATAAGTCTTGCAATAGAAGTCTGTTCCTTGTGTTTGAAGCCCCAGGAAGGCTCCTGCTGTGTCTCCTGTCTTCGAGTCTGTGTGCCTGGATAGGTTCTCCAAATGATCTGTGGGGCAGACATTTCTAGTGGAAAGATCATGAGAAGAGTGAAATAATTTCTGACTTCATCATTTTCACACCAGTCTACGGCCATTAATCTTCACCTCCAACCTGTTTATGGTATGCTATTCCTCCACACACGCTGACCTGTGGACAGAGGAAGCCAAATCTTGTTTTAAAATCAGAGAGTCAAAACCATAGAATATTAAGCAGAAGTTGGTGTGAATCCACCATTCCAACAATTTACATTTTGACTCCTGCTGGATCCCTCTCTCCTGGATTTATTGCACTGCAGGTATTTTGAGTGCTCTCTGGATGGTCCTAGTTGAACCTCCTCTCCTTTTCGAAACACCTTGTCAGACTGGGAGCTCCTTGCTACATCTATGTCTGGAGAAATCTTCTCCAGAAAATATCATGTTGTCTAATTTTCAGTTCTGGAATGATATCTCTGAGTTAACTAACCAGACTCCACTTAAAACTAGAATGAATAAATAAGTATTTCTAAGATAAAAATTAGCTGGTATTGAGGGCATGTTAAGTCAAATTTAAGACAGTTGTTGAACTGCTAATTTCTGTGCTTTGACTGTAATGAACTCTAGGTAAGCATTTCATAGAAATGTTTTATAGCAAAATACTATTTAGCCATTTTATTAAGTTTTATCTGTCAGGGAAGAACTCTCTTATTTGTGTACTTTCAAAATGTTTATAAACCTTATTTCAGATCCTTTGTACGGACAATGTTTACAGTCTTACTATCCCTGCAAAAAAACTCAGCCTCATC
The DNA here is from genome assembly GCA_013397795.1 of Orthonyx spaldingii. Taxonomy (NCBI): domain Eukaryota; kingdom Metazoa; phylum Chordata; class Aves; order Passeriformes; family Orthonychidae; genus Orthonyx; species Orthonyx spaldingii. The sequence continues at coordinate 1,550,431 of VZTJ01000827.1, forward strand.
CAGTTTATCTGCTGAGGTTTTTCTCTTAGCCACTTCTTTTTCACCTTTGTTTGCTTTTGAACATATTCATGTCTTATAAGTGTCAGCAAGGGAAAAAAAAGAAAAAAAAAACAATGTTAAAAAGTGTGTGTGTGAAATAAAATCGTTTAGAGGAAAATCAAGAGGGAAATATTTGTAAATAGACAGTGACTTGGCACCTCTGGAGTCAAAAGAGTTTCAATCTGGAAGAAAAGAAAGGGCATGTCTGTGAGTATAGAAAGTAGGGACCTGAAAGAGAAAAGAGGAGCCCTGTCATGACAGTGAATAAAAGAACAAAATGATAGAGTGACTTCAATTTTATTTTTCCTTATACATTTACAAAGCTTGTCTTGAGCTAGAAAATGCAATTTCTTTCTTAGCATTTCTGTCCTCCATTGAGCAAATATTTTGTCTGGCTGCCTTGTGTTTGCTTCTCTCTTGAGCAAGCAGAAACTCTGCCATCAGCTCTGGAAACAGTATCAGACACTTTCCTAACCCATCAGCTGACATTTAGGTCACAGGTTTTGAGGATCTCAGAGGCAGGGAGTGGATAACATTCAGTCCACTCTGACTTTATCACTCACTTTTGTAGGTAGTTATTTATAATTTGCCTTTGTGCAGAGGAGAGAGGTTTTCATTATGAAAATAAACTGATGAAAATGAGTCCATTTAACCTGAGCAATCTGACACTTACCTTTGCGTGTCAACTGGGCTCTGTTGAGGGTGTGACATTGGTGTCTGTAACAACACAGCAAGAAAAAAATATCAGAATGATGTGATAGATTTGGTTGTTGAAATAGATACACTTGATTTATCATATGGTTGTCTAAACCTCGTGTGATGCTGCTGCCCAGCTCAAGTCCCTGTTGGAAAGTAACCTGCTATGGAAGTGGGTGTGTTCCAAGCAGCCTGAGTGTCACACGCCGGGGCTCGCTCTTCAGGGCCTGCACACACCTGTGAGAACTGGATGGGTCTCTGTACAGGGAGCCGACTGAAAAACCTTCTCTAGGAAAGAGATGCAAAATGTCATCAAATGTTTAAAGAAACGTAGGAATGATCCCAGGAGAAGAAGCATCTCAAATGTAAATCCAGTGTGTAGATGTGAAACCAGTCCAGGTGTCACCTAACAGTTTTGCCTCCATGTCATGCAGAATTGGGACCGAACAACTCAATTTTTGTGATAGCATTCCAAGGCAAATACAGTCAGAGACTTGAGACTGAAGTGTAGTGAATGCAAAGAATTGATCAGGGATTTTTTAATTGAAATTATTTTCCTCTGTAATTCAGGGTAACTGCATTTCTCTGAGTAAAATGTGATTCTACAAAAATCTTTGTTTATTAGTAGAAAAATTGGTACATTGTTTCAAACTAATTATTCCAATAGATCAAAACTGAGGGGAAAAAAACCCTACCAAAACCCAGAAACATTTGTTTTTCATCAAGCTGACACAGCTGTCAGTTTGAGCTACCACAATATCTTACATAAGTAATTGCAACATTTTAATGTTACCATTTTTTGTATATTGGTTTTTGGTGTGTCATCCTGAAAAAGGAAAATGGAATAATAAACCATTTGTGTGCTAATGATGTGCATAGCACTTCAGTGACACAGATTTGTACTGAAACAACCAGATTTTGCTTTGCTTAATTGATTCTTAACATTTTGATGCTGGAATATGACATTTTGGTTTTTTGAAAAGAAAGAATCCAAAAGCATTATTTCTGAATTTCTGTTTTTCATTTTAAATATAAATATGCTTTAATAAGGAGAGCAACTTTTCATCCTGTTCAGGGAGAAAAGTCAGAAATTTCCCATGAGCCTGAAATTCAGATCTTTATTAATATTTGTCTTTGAGCAGCATGAGTCGAGATCCCCTTCTTGCCAGCTAATACAGTGGATAAATATTGGCATTGCTTTTACTTAGTGGAGTCAGTGTTAAGTGATTGGAGTTTTTGCTCAGTTTGGTTTTTCTCAGTGTTGTGTGTTGGGGAGGGTACTCTGACATAAATGAGGACACTTGACATTTCTAACCCTTTTAACTGTGAAAGACTGAATCAAATTTTAGAAGGCTATTACTCTGGAGGAGATAAGGTTGGAGTGTGCCCTTTTTTTAGGCCACCCAGACTCTGTGTCCTATGGAGTGTACATTATAGAATATACTTCTTATCCCTCTGCCTGCTACATCCAGCCTGAAACCCTTTATACTGTTCCAAAAAAAAAAGCCAGAAAGTTTGAAGAACAAGAGCTGATAACCGTCTCAAATGTCACTAAAAGTGAACATATATTTATATTTTAAATAATGGAATATATTGCAAGTTCTGAAGAATTAAAATTGGTTTTAAATGTTCTATAGATCAAATTAAATTCTTGACTAGATCTAGAAATGTCCCTTTCAGGATAGGAAGCCACTGGCAAATCTCCTTGATACTTTTCTAATTCTCCTCAATACTTTTCTTATTCTTCTCTTTTACCAAAAAATATATTTATCTCTTATTTAAATAGTCTTAGGTACATTTCATATAGAAAACCAAAATTGTGGAGCTTTATTCTTACCAGCAATTATTACAGCCCTCCAAGTGTTTAGTCTTCTACAAAATTACAGAGAATTTCTTAAGTTTTTGACAGATTCAGAGGTCTTATTTAACCAAGAAATAAGATAGGTCAAAAGACATATCTGCCCATAGCAAGGTGATTTTTGGTTTAACTGTTCTTCTTCCCTGAGGTCTATAATTCCTATATATTTGTGTAGGATTTTTTTAAGGCTCTGTAAATATCTCAATGAGGACCATTGACTTATTTTCCTGAAATTCTGTTATGCCATAAAGCTCTTACAAATGGAAAATGTAAGGGTTTTCTTAAAGATCATTAAAAGGAGAAGGATGTAGGATTCGCTGCCCTCATTGCAACCAGACTCCCAGAACAACTGGCACTCACTGCTCACCCACAGACAGCCTGGCCAAATATTGGGAGGATAAATGCAGGTGGCTGCTGAGTGATGAGGGCTTGTAGCACTGCTGCAAACACACCACCTTTGAAAATCAATTCAGACTTGTGTTGTCTTCTAGTCTCTCTCTTTCTGAGATTTATTTCAGCTGAATGGCTGCCAGTGCTCTCACTATTACTGGCTCTTGGAGCCTACACTTGCTTTAGCAAACCAAATCTGACTCTGTCTTCAGTATGTTTGAAGTTGTTTTGACTGAAGAAGGAACCAGGAGTTGCAGAAAAAGCCCCTTTTTCTCCAAGCCATTGCTGGGCTTTACATTTTCTAATGGTGGAAACAGATCAGAAAAGAGGCGGGGAGGCAAACTCCCCAAAGCCCTTCTGTAGGACTGCTCTGCTCCCACCCTCAGGACAGGCTATCTGTGAAGATAAGCTCACATCTGAGATGCAGAAGCTTCTCAACACGTGCCAGCAGAATCTGCAGAGTCCTGGCAGAAGCATGCTAATGTCTTTGGGGTAGTTACTTTATGTTCATTTAAAATGCAATTAAACAGAACAAATACTGTGAGGAAATGGACAAGATTTTACATTTACATACAAAAATTAGGGGGAAGATCTTTTCATCACATTATAAATTTTATATAAACATTTTGGAAGGGAAATAATATGTGGCGATAATATGGACTGATATAATGAAATAACTAGAATGATGGTATTGTCGTCCATGGGGTCAAAAATGGTTCCCAGGAAAGAATTAATAATTTATGGAAGTGTTTATCCCTGTAATTAAATGCTGGAATTGGGAGCCACATCCTGCCTGGTTGCTTTAAGTTTGCAAAAGTTAATCCTAAACTTTAGAAATAGAAACTTGTGTGAAAAAAATAACTTTAGAAGGTTATTGTATTTTTGTCTAAAAAGGCTCCTTTTCTCTCATTTATAGTGGGATGAGCCTTATTTTCAGAGAAAATGCAAGATGTAGGCAAGGGAAACCATGGAATTTGTCTTGGAAAGGGAATTGGAAATGAACAACCAATCTGTGCTTTTGTACATGTAGTGCTGTTGTACTAAATGGTGATAACATATTTCAGCGTATTTCTTCACAAGTTTATGGTCTGTAGTGCTAGACACTGTCAGCTGGAGCACACCTGTCCACCCAGTGGTACACACAACAAAGTTCCTGCTTAGGTGTTCTAGAGCTTGAACAAGGAATTTTCTGTATAATGTTGCAGAACTAAAATTGTATTAAAGCACTCATGTTGAATACTACATTTCTACAAGCATCTTCTGAGCCAGTATGGCTTGTACAGCTCTTTGAATACACCAGGAGTTCAATTCTAATCCAAAGTAAAGGGATGAATTCCCATTTCAATGAACTTTACTGAATGAATGCAAAAGTGAAGGCTCAGCTTTTGGCAGGCTACCTCCTGTATTTTTTTCTGACTAATGTTAATGAGTTTGATATTATCATAATGTAACCACTGCGTTTCATTTTTAATCTGAATAATTAAAAAAACAAAAAAAAGGCTGGAGGCAGAGGAAGAATAGGGGAAGGGGAAAGTTACTTGCAATGCTATCTGCCCTGGTTTCAACTCTTATGGACTAATCTTTTTTGGTGAGTAGGCTGCACTGAATATGTGCTGTTGAGTGTAAGTGGGAGACAGCATAGGTAAGTGGGAGAAAAACATGAATTCCTACTTGCCCTTGAACAACTAGCCAAGAAATTCAGCCCTATCATTCCTTATGGCCCATAAATCCACACAAAGGTAGGCACAGGGGAAGGCTGTTTCTCTAAATAGCCAAGAAATATTACTAGCAAGAGGGTTTGGAAACACTGTGTGCCTCTGGGAGCAATGAGGAAATGCTAAAGGGTCAAATCCCTCATGCTTCCTCTGGGTTTGGAAGGCCATGAGGTTGAATGTGATACTGTGGGAGTCACACTTACCCAGATAATATCTGCCTAGATCCCCAATATGCTCGAGCCCTCAATGAGCCTGGTAAAAGTCCCATCCTTCCTCATTACTACCACAGAAACACACGATTACAAGTGCCACAACTGGGCACTATTAAAAAATTCCGTTTTGTCCAGTGAGCACTGACTGATACAGCTATGGGGTCATCATACAAAAGCAATCCATTATTTTGATTAGTGTAACACTTAAAGGCCAGCTTGCACATTAACTATTTTAATTGTCAACTACAACAGCACTGTGGTGTAACATTAAAGGTGCTCTAAAGTTTGCTGCTTGCTGACACTGCATGACAGTTCTGCAAACCATAACACTTTCACAAATGCTCTGAGGCAGGCAATATATATTTTATTTTTTTGCCTGCGTAGTTTGAATTAACATGAGTTTGTCTGAGAGAAGTCCAGATGGCTGGATTGTTATTAGACATCCACACACACTGTTCTCTTGTAGAACGAAAATTTAAGTTCTGAAAAAGTGAAGTTATTCTGTGTTCAAGTCTTTGATTGGTTTGTTTTTTAAATTGGATTACATCAATTCCTTGATGAAAATGTTATTTTTCTTTCATTTGAATGAAATTTCAGGGAAGCTGCACTAGATTTATTCTGTAGAGGACCAGTCCCCTTCCTCATAAATGGTCATGTGTCTGCTCTCGTCATGTGCCTTTAGATGTTTTTTTGAATAAGTTCTATATTTTTATATTCCCTTAAAGGTTAGAGTGAATTTGCCAGGGAGCCTCTTGTTTGTTTTCCTGCCCTCAGGCAATGGTCTGCCTCTGACACCTTTACCATCTTCCTGCATCACCACCTGGGACAACATGAAGTGGCCTTGTTTCCTTAAAGCACGGAATAAATACTAATGATGGATTTTTCTACGAATCCCACCAGTGTCCTCCGAGGCAGCCTTCTTCCCTCAGGTCTCTTTCATCCCTTTTTTTTTCTTTTTCAAGCCTATAGTCAGGTAATTTTATTTTTTGTTTTAAACATCATTATGAGGTCAAACAGGCCAGTCAGTATCTGCTGGAGCTGCTGGCTGCTCCTGCAGTCAAATCAAGTCTTCTGCCATCACATATCCTATAAATCCTCTTTTCTTTGATGCCAGTATTTGAATTCAGAGTTTATTTAGTAGTTTTTTAGGCTTGATGAGATTATGGAAGAGATTTTTCAAAGGCATAAACAAGACTTATATGCCCAAGTCCCTTTGGCTTTCAACAGGACTTGTTGGTGCCAGAAGCATTTAGTGCCCTTGACAATTTTCCCCTATTTCTCAAACAAAGATGGTACAAACAAAAGGTTCTTTCATTTTAAAGGAATTTGTAGAGATCATAAATTGAGGCTTAGCTAGATAAACAATTTAAATCCAGTATGCTTTGTAGTGGAGCTATGCCCCAGAGTGCACTGTGTACCAAGACCCAGAGCTTGTTGGATGTGACAGCAGTCGGCGCCTTTGCTGCTTGAATGCCAGAGGTGCCAGACCCACAAGGATCTCCAAATGCAGAGAGTGGGCTGAGAGAGGAGCTTGCTGGGGTGGGACAGTGGCAATCAGTGAGAGACTGGGAGGACGGAGGTGTCCAGCGTGAGGAAATGGAATATTTATGGAGAAACCAGGTGGAGTAAGGATCTCTGCTCCTGTCTTGCTTCTCTCTTCATTTGGGGAGGTCTCCCTCCTCAATGCTGCATGACACAAAATTTGGCATTTGTGGTGACTACTGAAGGAGGAGACTGCTAATAATATCAAGCTTCCAGCAGATGAAAAAGCAATTGGGTATGAGCTGCCTTCTCCACCTCTCACCTCCACAGATCAAAGTACTTAACTGTATACTATTCATTAAGTAATATCCCACTGCTGAATTCTGTTTACCTGGTAAAGAGAATTTTTTGTCACTGTTCCAATTAATCAGTGTTTCCTGTGCACATGGAAAGAATCTCTAAGCTCTGATTCATCTAGTGAGTCCCCTGCTGTTGCAGATAATAGCAGGGTGTGGGTGGGCATGGCTGAATAATACGTCTTTAAATTCCCTTTGGGTTATAAACTCTTGAGGCAAAATGACTTTTTAGGTACTCTGTCATATGTCACAGCATCACATCATATAAGGTAAATATGACTCACATAATCCAGTTTGATACATCGCCATTAGAATATGCTGAAGGGTGAAATAATTCATGTGAAGTGTTTTTCCCTTGCATTTTACTGTTTCAGGTGGCAATGTTTGCAGGAATGCAACCAATCCTTCCCATTTACCCTCAGAGGAATCTCAAAAGCCTTTTCAGAGTCTCTTGACATAGCAGAGCATGGCACAGTTAAAAAACCTACTGAAAATGGTGCAAAAGTGGCAAGTTTTGACCCTTAGGAAGAGAAAAATATGGTTATTTTAAAAGAGAGAATCTCTTAAATCCCTCTGGTAAACAGCAGGAGCTGCAGTCTGTCAGTGTCTCAAAGTCTCTGAAATCTGCTGAACCATTTGGCACTGCCTTATAGTTGAAAATGTTTTTTTTTCATATGATAATAGGAAAAGGAGAGATTTTGTTGGGTTTTTTAGGTTTTATTTTGTGTTTGTTTTTATTTGTTTTGTATGTAACATCAAGGAGATGCCTCAGAGTAGTAAAAAACTGTCCCAAATAGATGCTTTTTCTACATTTGCTTGCCAGGTAATCACAGGAGTGATTTGGCATTCTAGCTAAGAGGAGGTAAACACAGAAATAAGGAAGCATTTCAGCAAGCAGGTCACTGCTATCTCTCAAAAGAAGTGTCTAAAATAAATTAAAAAAAAAAAAAAAAGTTCTTCCATAAACCCCTGGAACAATAGATCATTATTTTCTTGCCCGTTTTGGTGGGGGTGGAGTTGCTGAGATGGAGCAGATTACCCCAGCTGCAGGGCAGTGTGGCATTGCACAAATAACAGAGCACAGGCTGTGCTTTCCAAGGAGAGCCTTTGGATTGTTTGGAGTCCACCAGGAAGTCAACTCTGCCCTGGTTTCCGATGCGATTCAATAGGTTATTTTCCAGAGATGTCTGGAGCCAGAAGAAAACCCGTCTAACGGGGCCATCGAGAATATTCCCATGATTATAAAACCACAGGGGGACAGCTTGTTTTGGGAGGTGTACTGACAACGAACAACAAAACACTGTATGCATTATCAAGCAGATATTGTGTTCTTGAATAAAAGACTGATAATGCCTGGGCACACAGAGCTGTTTTCTGTTCACTGCTATAAACAGACTACTCCTACTGACTTCAGACAGCGGCATGTAACTCGGAGGAGAAACTCAAAGTTTTTCCTCTGAGGTGTACTCTATTTATTATTAATCCTCTCTGGGCCCTCCACATTTCAAACCTCACTTCTGCAATGCACTCACTTCTTTGATCTGGGCTGTAGCCTCATTCACCTCCAAGAAGGGGGGTACAGCTTTGGCTTCTGAACTGTTAACTGATCTAGTCACAGGAGAGACAGTGCTATTTGTCCTTTTGGCACTGCTTTTCCCCTTCCTACATACTTCCCCTGTAATGCTGAGAGAAGTTAGTGAGGCACCACTGCCCTCTACCCCGCCCCTTTTCACAGATGCCTTTGTCACACAGACTGGTCACAGTCTCCCTTCTCACTTGCTGTCCTGTCCTGTAAATTCCTACTAACCTCTGAATATCTGGGATGCTTGTGACTGTGCTTTTCTTCTTTCCCCTGGTGTTTATTTCTTTGGTTTATGATGCTTCCTGCCAGCTACACGTTATTGCAATCCAAAGGGCCTTGCAGATATGAATACGTAGCCCCTGTCTGGAGTGAACTTTTGCTACAGCCATTGTCGCAGAGGCATCAGGATGTGCACAGATGCATCTGACTCAGATGTAGTGGTCATAGTCCCTTTTACTTTGTTCACCCACTTAGCGTCACTGAGTGATGCTTGTTAAGGGCTCCTCTTTGGGCTGATGCTGAGTGAGCCCAAGTAGGTAACACATTTTCCTTGTGGAGGTATTTATGTATCCTGAAATCCTCCTCCTTCCCCTTTGGGCACAACAGGACTTAACAACTGCAGATTCTCCTGTGCATGATGGCCAAGAGAGAGACAGTGATACAGGAACACTAAGGAACCGTATTCAGTGTTGTTTTGTAATGATGCTGAACAGGAAGATCAAGGATATTCAGTTAATCTGGTAACTTGGAGACAGACTTCCTTGCAGTGGGATGGACCAGGATTGCTTAAGTAGCTGGAATATTAATTTGTGTCTGTGAAATAACTTGAGAAAATAATGATAACAAGTGAAACTGTTCTAAATTTCAAGTCTTGTCAAGGACATGCACAACTCCCACTCTGAATAGTGGTTACAGAAACAAAATAAGGATCTAGAGCATTCATGTCCTTTATTGTGTATGATGCTGAACACAGAGCAAAGTAAAAATCCTGCACCAGCTAAAAGCAAATCATGCCATCCTGATAGACTTGCTGGAGATACTGTACTCACTGTTTAACATTTCCCTATCTAATATCCATTTCACCAAATACCTGCTCAGCAAAATGTTAGACTTTTTCACTCTGTTAGTTTTTAATTGGGAGAATGTGATCAGCACTAGTATCAGTTCCAAGAAGCACAGATCGGAGTTTAAGAACTTGTCTGTTGCTTCTGCCAAGTACTTCTTTCAGAGAGTAGAGAGATATTTCATCTCTCACTGAAAGCAGTGAGAATCAGAGCAGCTCTCCTGAAATCACCTTCCTGTCTGTTGCAATGATTAGCAGCAGAGAGCAAGAGTGGCTTTTTAAAAGACTGCTGGCATATGGGCAACACAAAGGAAGCTGCACATTGTGACACTCCTAAAGAAAGAGGCGAGAGGTTCAGTGGTTGCTTTATGAATCTCACAGCTGGATGACTAAGGTAGGAAACATAAGCAAGCTATCATGTCACTCTTACAAGAGTGGAGAAAAGATGCTCCTCTCACTGCCTAGAGCAGCTGAGATGCTGCAGTACTTTTTCTAATCCATGCACATCATATACACTGTTTCTGAGCTTCAGCTTTAAAAAATAAAACCACAAAAATGCAGTGTGCTGCAGCATGTGTGAGTTTGTGTTTGGATTGCAAAAGAATTTCAGACGAGTTTTTTTCTGCTAATATACAACCTTGCTGCTGTGCAGCTAGACTGACTTGGGAGTACTTAAAGGGGAAAAATAAAAAAATTGCTTAAGGGTGTAAAGAGTAAAAAGCACAGCAAAATCTTTCATAATTACGCAACAGTTTCAGGCCTTGGTGCTCGCATGTCTTTTCTGATTCTTTTCTCTAATCCTATTTCACTGCAGATGGATGTAGGGTGGAACAACAGTGCATGATGTCAGGACAGACATTATCAGTAGAAATTAGTTAAACTTTCAGGGTTCTCACAAAGCAACCATTTCCATTCTCCAACAGAAGACTCCCTTGCTGTTATTCCCATGGCATGATGATGAGCACACAAACTCTAGAAGAGAAATACCGCTGTTTTTTCAGGAGATTTCAGATTAAGTGTTTTCCAAGTAATATCTCTCACTAAAGCCTTTGGGTTTTGTGTTACTTGAGAAAAGACTCCTCTTTCCCTTCACGACTTGTATGTATGGGCTTGCACACAAACACGCTCTTACACTTGCCAACTAGTAATGTACTCGACAATTAAAATGTTTCACTCTCACATTACTGGATCACACTTCAATAGTTTTCCAGTATCTCTCTATTTGTATTCAGAAGAGCAGCAATGACTTAGAACTTTCAAAGAAGCAAAGAAAAAAGTTGGCATTTTTGTTTTTTTGTAATGAAGAGAGTGGTTTACCAAAATTCAGGTGTTCTTTTTTACCCCCCATGAAAATACAAAGCTTGTAGAATTAAACATTGTCTGAAACCATTCCTTATGGCATGTCTTTCAGAGTTTTGTATCTAAGAGCTTTGATTTTATTAAACAAATACGAAAAGCCCCATTGAAGAGTCATAATACTTGTACTCAGCTTGTGTCTCTGCTGATATTAACTCTGTTCAGGATTTAGCAAACATCCTTCTTCAAAGAAATCAGTATGTTTCAACTCAGTTTAGACTACACTAAATGCACAGGGCTAATGCATATGGAAGAAAAGGCTATGCTTCTCCACATCTAAAATTGTATAATATGTAAAGGCCTTTATGTTGGCCGATATTTTTGAAATATTCAATTGCCAATCAAAAATGTCAAAGAAATCATGTCCTAAAGAGATGTAAATTTTGCAGTCAGTTAAACTCAAGATACTGAATGGGAGACATAATTTCTGGATCTGGTGAGAGTTAGGTGTATATTCATGTTGAGAATATGCACACTAAAGTTCTCATAAAGAGAAATAAGAGTAAAAATACAGCTTGAAGGTTAAATGAAAAGCAATGGTGTTAACTTCTCTGACTAACCTTAAAATTCTGGGAGAAGGATATATAAAGTCTCTTAATGGAAGGAATGGTTGCACAGGGAGATAAGCAGGAGATTAATGGTGACGTGGAAGGGTGAATGAGTTCAACAAATGCCAAACAGTGATTTTTAAGTGTATTTATAGTTCTATAGAACATGCCTTTTGGAATTCCTGGGGATTAATGAATTTGCTACATTGATGCAAAGTGAGTCTGTTCTACCAAAACAATACTAGTTAGGTAGGTTTTGTTGGGCTTTTTGTTGTTTGGTGGTTTCTTGAATCAGGGTGGTTAAGCCAGATCCTAAAACTGACTCACCCAGAGGAGTTCTGGGTGAATTGGTAGAAAAACACATTTGAGTATGTATTATGATGACTTTTTTTTTGTTGGGCAACATATGTGGCATAGGCACTGAAAAGCCTGTGCAGGAGAGAGAAAAGAGCTATGATTTCCTGAGGAAGGTGGGGGATGAAAGTAACATTTTCTACAGAAGTTATGAAAACAAATCTTTTGTGGGAATGGTGCCCAGGAGAAGGTGGGGTGGGGAGTGGGGTTGCAGGATGTGCTGCAGTCAGTGCCCAATTTCCCAAAGGCCCCAGGGCAGTGCAAGGGGATTCCACAGCAGCCTGGGCAATTTTTGCAACCTCTTCCACAAGCTGCCTGTTTAACAAAAGATTGTTTTACATATGGATTTTTACCAGCTCTTTTCATGCAACTTACATACCTATTAGATTAGGTTCAAGTTACACTTGCATTCATGCTGTATCCAGACAACACGGATAAACTGTCCAAGCTGTTCTGCACATTAATTAAGATCCTTAGCAGCCTAACGGAGCATGTTGGTTGCCTGGCTCCTACTTCCTACCACTTTCTCAGCATCACTATGTAGATATAAAGGGGAACAAGTCTGTTAAAAGGTGCTTTTTTCTAATTGAGGGTGAAGTGTCCCAGCCACAAAGCAAGGATGTTACTGTGCAGAGGCTCTGTCTCCAGAGCTCGATTATTCAGTAGAGCATTAGTGCCTGGATTGTTATTTTTTCGTAAACTTTGAAATCCCGCACTCATTCAAGAAGCTCAAAGTGTTAGGAAAATGCTTCATGTTTCAGCAAATGTACAAGAGGTTCAGGGAACTGGCGACCGCATTAAACAGTTACCCTGTGGCCTGCACTGTAAATGAAGAGGAATAACAGCGGTTATTGAAAGTTGTTCTACTTTGTCACAGAGCTACTGGAGCTGCCTGAGCAGCATTGCTTGCTTTTTGGAAACCCTAGAGGAGAATATGACCTAGGAACAATCATACCTTTGTAGTCCAATTGTTCCCATGCTTTAAAAAAAAAGTGAAAGGAAAAAGTGATCAGCGTAGCAATATTGTCCAATGTGGCTATGTTTTAAAGTTACTCAGAAAGTCTATATATTGTTACATTGCTTTCAGACACAATAAAAGGCCAGTTATTAATCCTGCAGTTACACAGCCTTATCACTGCTATCCACACAGGCTGACTGAGGCTGGATTTCTAGGTGATATTGTTTTCATTACAGTGACCAAAGTGAAATTTAATTAGAGACCCATCTCTCAAATGGACAATTGAAAAATTTAAGGATTAGGAAATTAATCCTAATACTTAATTACAATAAGATATTTTGCCATTCTGGAAGGGGGATTTTTGATAGTCTGGGTAGCTCTTCTATCAATTCACTCTTTAGTGGCTGTAAAGCATGATTATGTGGATGGGGAGAAATGCTGTTCATGACATTAAAAAGCATATCCTTCCTGTCAGCTCTGAGCATGGAACAGGAATATCTAATCAAAAAGGTTTGCTCTGGATCATATCAGTTCTTGACTGCAAACTCTAAATCCATATTGTAGGAGCAAGACAAAATGATCTACAGGTAACAAAAATGGAAAAAAATGAATTGATAGGGAGATCAGACTGTGACTAAATGGAAGCAGGGAAGCTGAAAGGCAGCATTTTAATAAGGAAGGCTTTTGTATGGTTTTCAAGTACAATTGGGCAGATATGTATAAAACAAAATTTCATCCTGGAGACCATTTAAATTTCATTGCTAAGAATGCACTTCATTGCTTCATTTAGAAACTTCCACTGTGGCTTTCCCCCCCTTATTTCTTTGTATAAAAATAAGAACCATCTGTAGGAAAAAAAATTAAAAACCCACACAACTTGTTTGTGTGACTGCTTTGCTGTTGTTGTTTAGATTTCTAGGAAACAGATGCATGTTTCTCATTTGGGGAAAGCATACATCTGTTCTGCCAAATTCTCTCCAGAATTTCTTAATTTTCCAGTAAGAGCATATTCAAATACATTTGAAAATAGGAAACTTTCCCTCCATCATCTGTGTATATGCAGATATGTTACAAGGAAAGATGGTCATTTTGACACAGTAAGGAATTGTTTCCTCAGCAAATCTATAAGTGTTTGTAAAATGCTTTATGATAATTTAGGTGAGAACAAGAAAAGAGACGGTAGCAACAAATTTACTTCTGTAATATGTGAAAGAATATTTGCACAGTTGGAGCTCTTACAGTCTCATATTGAAGAGTGGCATACAATTTAACAAGGCTGAAACCAATCAGCTTGTATAGAAATTCATATGTAAGGTTTAATAAAGATGTAATTCTGTCTACAAATTACTTAAACCATTGAGTGGAGTTCTATAGTAGGGGTATTATTCTCTTTTCTATTCTATGCCATTGTTTAAGTGTTTTGTAGGGAGGTTATCAGTCTCTGTTACATTTACAGGTCTTCTCCAGAAGGGAAGAAGGGGAAGTAATTTCAAGAGTTCTAAATGTTAGTCTACTTTGGGATCTGCTTCAAAACATTACATTGTATATTTTTCCATTGCTTCTTATTTTGGAAAGAAACAAGTACTACAACATAACAGGTAATAGAACATAATTCATGTTCATATGTGCCATTTCAGGGTGTGGATTAAAGTATCTCACATTAAGGTATCTTCCTTTGCCTAGGGGATTTTTATCTTCAGCTTAGAAATAGAAGATGAAAAAATGCATAATCAGTAGTCACATCCTACTGCAGAAGGAATCTGTGAGTACATCAAGTAAAGCAAACCTATTAACTTGTTCACCTTCAGGGAGAAGATCCTACAGTAGCAATGCATTTTGGAAATAAATTCGAAGCAGGTGGACAGAGCAGCAGGAGGGCAGTATGAGGCTAATACAGCAGGAGGGCAACACCAGCCAGTTAGAAAAAAAGTGAATCGTATGGACTGTGGGGAGCTGCATATTAGAATTGCCAAACGGACTATTTCCTACTGCAGGTCTTAAATAAATTAGACCTGCACAGAAATGTGGGCAATGATATCACCCCACATGGTACAAATAACAATGGAAATGAAAGCTGCCCATGTGTGCTCCAGTAAAGCTCTGAATGCTCAGCTGGGGTGTTGCTTCAGTCCTATTTAAGCCTGTCACTGTAAGCAAAGCTTGTGGCCAGATGTAAATGTCCCAACAGGTATTTCTTAATGTTGCTGGTATTGTCTACATAGCTGTGAATTTCTTTCAGTGCAACAAATACAGCTCCTTCTGCTTTATATTCCTCTCTAAATCCAGTACTGGTGCCATCAGGTGGTGGTGTGGGACTGGTAGAAGATGAAAGCTCAGCAGGGAGGTCACGGCTTCCTGAAGGAATGACAGGAAGGGAGAGACATCCCTGAATATAGTAGAGAGTGAGAAAGCTGTGCTAAGCTGCTGCTGCAGCATGTCCAGTCGAGGCACCCTGCAGCCTCCAGACATTCTTTCCCAGGTCACAACAGGGACTCTGTTTTCCCTTGAGCAGTGGATATAAACAGCTGCCTTGAGTTAAAAATGAGTCTCCAAGTGGCAATACAGAGCTGGAGACTTCTGTGCAGTGTCAGCCTAACCACTAACACTTCAGAAAGGGGTGGAAGGGATGCCTTTGTTCAGACACTCTGCTGACAGACTTAAAATGGGCCTTGAGTGTACTACCCAGGATGCCACTTGAAGCAGGACTGATCCACTCACCCTCAGCCTTTTTCTTGCCAGAATAGTCCCTGACTCCCTTGATTTGCCACACTAGCTAATGTGTGGCTGCTTGCATTGCAGTGCATCAGTTTGTTCATGTGTCCACACCTCTGCTGCTCTGCTGCTGGAGGTTTGTGCTGTTGGCTGGTGCTCCTTGGGCAGCCGTTGGCAGTCGCTCTGCCTGGATGTTGCCCACCTGCTCGTCTGTCCAGAGATGGCTGACATTCCGCCTGCTGTCACTCTGGCTGTATCTTTTTTTTTTTTTGTCTGTGGCAGCTGGCCTGGTTGCGGGTTGATTTGTTGCATGCAATGTTTTTTCTCCCCTGACTGAGTACCTTAGGCTACAAATTATACTCTGAATTTTCCATCCCACAAGGGTGCAATGGAAAGCCAGTTGAATGCAGAAGAAATCTCCTGCTGACTACAATGGGACACTGATCATATCCCAAATCATTGATGCTACAGGGTTCATCGTGAAGTTTAGCTCTTTGCTCAAAATACTGCATAACTGAGAATAGTTTCCAGCAAATTGTAATTTTGTGGAAATGTCCCTGCTCCCTTATTGAGGCTTCTTAGCATTTGTGCTTCTAGGCCTCACCTCTTCTTAAGAACCACTCTTGAGAATGTGTCTTTAGCAATTTCAGTCTGCAGAAAGTTCCTCCTCGTAAAGTGTCCTGGTCTGCATTTCATTTAAGAAAGTGGTTCATTCCAGCTGAAGAAAATGTTCTTTCAAGGCAGACATCCTCCCTTTAGTCTCCAGAGAATGGAGCTAAATTTTTGAAAGAGCAAACTTCTCTGCTGCATCTTTTGAGAGTCGCTGGATTTTCCCTGGGGTTCCTCTCTGTTCTCCCAGTAGATTACACAAATGAATGAGACAGCATTGGTTACTCCATCATCTTTATTTCACTACTTCACACAGAAGCTTGAGATACTGGGAGAGTCTGCCCACAGCTGAGTCCCCAGCAAGCAGAGGTCCCTTAACAGTATTTCATAGTTACAGGATTTGATTATGCAATGTTGTACCATGGGTACATTTACAGTGACCTTCTTGTGAAATTCATTTCACTCTAATTAGTGAAGCATCAATATTTGTCTCCTAACTGTGGCTTTAGAAGAGGTTTAACATTCAGCTATAAATCA
This sequence comes from Orthonyx spaldingii, assembly GCA_013397795.1. Classification (NCBI taxonomy): domain Eukaryota; kingdom Metazoa; phylum Chordata; class Aves; order Passeriformes; family Orthonychidae; genus Orthonyx; species Orthonyx spaldingii. The sequence continues at coordinate 1,566,898 of VZTJ01000827.1, forward strand.
TCATCTGAAAACTGACAAGTATTTTAGTGCAGAGACATGTTTCTAAAACTTTGGTGTGATGAGTTTGTTGTGATTAGGTTAGAGGAGGATGGCAATAGAGAAATCAAACAGATTTAGGTGTTGGAGTTGGTTTTTTTTCTATTTTGATAAAGAAAAGAACTTTACAATCAAAGTGAATTCATCATAATGCTGACCTTGGAGCTTTTGGGATGTGTTCCACTAAGGCAAAAATGGGATGGATGGCTCCAGAATGGAGCCTCAGGACAAGTGTGCTGACGGCTATCCAGCCCAATAGAGCAGCTCGTGATGCTGGTGCCATGTGCAGACCACAGCTAGTCCCACCTTGCAGCACCACAGAGCACAAAGAAAGTAAAAGCACTTGCAAAACTGAGGTTATGATGTCATACTTTCAATTGTGAGGACATCACTTCCCAGCAGTCTCTACTTTCAGAACACCTAAGGAATAAAATAACTTCCCTAACTAAAAAAAGGAAGATCTCATTTGCAAATAACTTTAATGAGGTTTGAGACTTTCAGTTCTTACAAATAAGAAAATATATAGCAGTTAAACATAACAAAGGTGATCTATGCTAATTCAATTTTGTGTTCATAAGAGTCATTCATGGATACTCATTGTTAATATTCCAGCAAAAATAGTGTGGGCTTTTGGCTTCTGTTCCAAGATCTGCTTTGTTTCTTGGGGTACAAACATTATCTCAAGATCATCAGTTTTAAAAGTTTTCAAGTAGCTTGTGCTGCTTGTGCTTCACAAGGTCCGGTTGCCAAAATGTACTGAATGTGACAATATTATTTGATTTCTTATCATGCTGAGGTTTAGTCTGGGGTTTTTTCCTTGAGAGTTTGGGTTGCAGGTTTTTTGCACTGCAAGGTTTTGCTGACGTATTTATTAATTAAAAAAAAAATGTGGTAGTGACGCTGGTGTCAGGTAAAAGTCCCAACTTACATCCACTTTTTAAGATAGGAAGCACATTAAAAAATGAAGCTTCTACAATTGGTCTATTGCAAAACTGATCTGGAGAGTAAAGTTACCTACAGAATGGACCTGCTGTTGTCAATAATCACTGGAGGTTCTGCAGAGTGTGTGACTTCTTTGGCAGGTTAAACTGTTTGAATGTATTACCTCAGGAGCAAAGGGTCACCTCTGCCACTTCTGTGAAAGACATTTGCTGGGAATCCTGTGGATACAAGTTCTAATTCATCCATGCCAGTCAAGAGAAATATTTAGTGGTACACACTCCAGGCTAGACTTAGGAAATAAGATGAAGATGAAGGAGTATAAAACAGAATTTACTGAGTTAAAAGCAACAAAACCCAAAAACCCTTTAAGTTGAACCTATTCCTTTCTACAGAGCTCCTAAAATGTAATGGGTGACTGAGGAGTAGAAAATCAAAGTCCCTTTCTTCAGCAATAGGTTGATTTTATCACTTGAAAAATATACAGAGTTCAATGTAATCGAAGTCAGGTTTAAAATAGTTAATATGGGTGTCCTAATAGAAAATCAAACTTTCTNTGTCCTAACAGAAAATCAAACTTTCTGAAATTGTTCTTTTTTAAAAGCAAACTGCCTCCAAAATAATGATTCAGTTCTTTAGGGAAAATAAGGAATTCTGAAAAGATGAACAGTTTCAAAGTTTTAACCAATGGGGTTAGGTATTCTTTTTGTTTTCTACATATTCACACAAAGAAAAGAGGAAAACAGAGGTGAAGTACAATCAGTGATGAATGAGAAGGAAAATCAAAAGCAGGGTAAGAAATCTCATACACAATTGATAAAAAATTTACCTGCTTCACATGACACTTCACTATTGACTTTATTTAACGTGGAAAACAATCATAACAGAAATAGTAATATACAGTATCGGTAACTGAAAGCAGCACAAATTGAGTGCAAACAACATGAAAAGAGAAAGTCACCAGTCCAGTTAGTCAATAAAGATCAAAATTCTCAAGGACTATGCTCAAATCCCTGTTATTAATCAGGCTCCCAATTTACAACAGATGATCTTGTGCAGCTGGTGATTGATAATGCTTTCGGGCGTAATGTCGGTTCTTCCTTGAACCATGAAGACACAGCTTGTGTGTGTTGGAGAACTCATAGATTGGTGAGCTCCACAGTTCACCAGCTGCCCAAATTACTTTCTATTGAAAAAAATGCTTTTATTTAGGGGAAGGGGAGGAACAAATTCATAATATTTCTCTGGCTTTTTCTTTTCTTTTTCTCTTTTTTTTTTTTTTTTTTTTTTTTTTTTTGAAGAGTAGAGGTAAATTTGCAACGCTTTGAGCATTAAAGTGAAAGCTATTAGAAGCACTAATATTGCTAGAACACAAACATTTGTCACTCATGCAGACATCATCCTGTAAACCCATCTAACTACCTCTATTTTCCCTTCTGATACTATCTGATTGCTTGTGGCATGACAGTGATTTGAGTGACAGACGTCCAACCTGGAACAGAGCTATGCATATTTATATTTGTTTACAGGGCCTTATCACTCCTGAAAGATGTAAATTTTAAAATTTGCTTTTATTGAGAAAAGGAATGATGAGGAAAAGGTTGTTACCTTGGAAAGCAGAGTCAAAGTTATTGTAGGGCTCTGGCTTTCATAAAAATTTTACCAAGTTTTTAAATTGACTAATGAAAAAAAGCATGAATAATTTAAATGGAGACTGCATTTTCTATATCAGAACCATACCATACCAATACAACAGAAGAGACAACACTTGAGACACAGCTTAACTTAATCCTCTTCCTCCCAGACTTTGATTACAATCTTCAAAACTGCTACAGAACCTCTATATTAAAGACAGATTTTCTCCTATCTTCCTATTAAATTATTGTTAGATTACTGGAATGCAACCTTAATAAGTTTAATCAATGAGATTTTAATTTTTGTATGTGGCCTCAGAAATATTATGAAGACTGGATAATTATTTAAACTTTTACATATAGACCACTGGAGACTTTTGCATTTCAAGATATTAAAACCCTTTCTATGTAATTTTTTTTTTTTTTTAATGCATCAATTATAACAAATTAATTCCCAGTTCTGACAGGTCTGTGAAGAATCAGGCAGTTTTGTTTGTGGTATGGGCATGACAATCCAAATACTTGCACTTTTACACTTTTAGTACTATTTGACCATATCTGTATTTTCTTTACAGTGTACCAGATGTAATGGGTCACATATCCCCCATAAAAAAAGATTTCTGCCCAGAGATCTGCAATGTAGGCAAAATATGGTCCTCTGCCAATAAAACCATGCTCTCTCTTTAATGATACCAATCTGTAAGTTGGCATTTTGCATTATGTGCTTATTTGTCAAGCAGTAAATTGATTTGTTCAAGAGAGAAAGAGAATAATGTGCAACCTAATAATCCTGAACTACTGTAGTATATGACAGAAAGGTTTAGGTGCTTATTTTCCAAAGGCCATGTTCTCATTTTAAATTGGTGCTCTTTGACCTGAAATAAAAAAGAAGGGGAAAGAAAGGTAATTTCTACCTGATCAGTGTTTCCCTATCCTGGCCTCTCTAATCTGGTGTTCATGAGGCAATCAGCACGGTCAGCTGGCTGCTTTCAAAACTGCATCCATTTTCTCTTTCTTGCTGGTGGGTTTTTGCAGAGCCTGTAAAGCGCAGAGAGAAGAAAGTGAAGTGGAGGTGAATATCTTGAAAAGGATCTCTGGGTGGAGTTTTTTACAAGGCAGGAGAGAAAGCTGTCTCAATTAAAATTACTAGGAAAAAAATTTAACTACATGAAAGAAATGTTTAATCAATTTTAACTATTAGTTTTAAATTAGAGATGCAATCTTTATACAGTGAGCCAGAATATATAGTCTTAAATATTTGCTCAGGATACTGGACCAAGAAATATTCATAACTATAGCTGGCTATACTTCTTGTGATAACCACTGATTCTGTGATAACAATGCTTGTTTTCACAGAAATGAAAAGCTTCTGTCTTGAACAGTTTTTCATTTTGAAGCCTGTGTTACCTTAAATCAGGTACTAAATGACTAGTGTCTGATTTTCCCATAGTAATAATAAAGCAGCCTTCCCCAGTGGCTTCCTTCTCCCCAGACCTCACTGATTTATGGCCAGTTCTGGAGCACCAGTTTCTGTCATGTCTATTGCTTATTTTATTTCTTTTAAATTATTGTTACTGTTGTGATAGAGCACATAGTATCTTGTTGCAAACCCTACGGGCACTGGTTAAAAAAATAGAATACTTCCCTTTCCTTATCAAGTTTAAAATTACTCCATCTGAAGACAGAAACTGTGTGAGTAAAACCAAAGCTATTGCAAGAAATAGCAGCATAATAGTGAAATGATTATGCTTCCCATCAGAGAGGTGGTCCAAAATGTTAAAATGTCATCAAGTACCTTGGGAAAGACATTTTTTGAAATTACGGCCAGATCTACACTTCAGCCAACAGAACAGGCAAAATGAGATGTACTCTGCCTCTTTACATAGAGAAAAATGGAGGTCTCTTAAATATCTGCTAGTCTGAGGCAGAAACTTTGGAACTGCAATTTTGTGATTGAATTAAACTGTTCCCATTCCTAATTTTATTACAGGCTTTGTCAGAGGAATGGATAAATGTCTGCTCATTAGTCCTGATCTCAATCTTTATCTCAGGAGACTTTTATCATAATTAGTGTTAATTCTATTAAATTAATTGAAAGGTTGTTATTTTCATCTCCAAATGGTGTGTATTTTTGATTGACTGGTCAATGACAAGGCTCTTTTCATTTTCCACTATAATAAGGCTGTGAAAAGGAAAAGAAGTGGAATAGTTGGCCAATTAAGTTATACAATAATGACAAGGTCAGGCCAAAGAAAGTACATTGTGGTAGTTTACAAATTACTAAGACTTTTGAGGTTCCTTACAGAAATTGTAATGAAAATAAAAAGTGACACATGAATCCATTAACATGACAGCACAATAAAAGGGAGGAGAAATAGTTTTAAGCATACAAGTATACATCAAAATATGTTTGAAGGGATCAGAGACAAACCCACAAGAGAATCCTGTCTCTTTCCAAAATAAAACAATACACCACAGAATATATACATTCCCCATTCCCTCCTAAACCCATGTCTTTCCCAGTTAGTTTCCTGTATTTCAGGAATGTTTTTCCTTGCTTTATCTCTTCGATCTGCCCTACCTCTGAGTAAGACCTCTGAGTCATGCAAAGATGGTTCTATTCATTGAAATCTTGATGTCTGGTGTAATGAATGTGTTGCTTTGCCAAGAAAAGAGCAGCTCTCATAAAAAATGTGTGAAGCTGTGCCAGTAAAAAGTGACACATTTATAAATATGGAACAATGTAGTCATATTAAACCTATGCCTGCAAACATCCTGCATATTACATCACTCGGATTGAACTGCTTTACCCAATAGACTTATGGAATTCATTTGCTGAAAAAGAAAGAGCTGGGCTCCTGTCTTAAAGTTCAGCAGAGATAAAAAAGTGTGGAGGAGGAGAGTTGTACCACTAGTTGTTTGCAGTATTTTTTGTGGCTAAGGTGCAAGTACATTGTGTTACACAACAATCATGAAAGATTTGTTCTGTTTTACCTTTATAAAATAAGACAAAAATATTACTTCATCTGAACACATCATCAAATGATGTAAGTGACCTCTTCAAACATCTGGAGTACTCTAGGCTTTCTAAGAATAAAATTGGTATTGTCCATCATTTATCTTGCATGCTACCTGCACAAGAAGCTCATGTGAATGGATGACAAAGTCCTTTCCTTAATATATTAAGGGCATGGTCAAAAAGGATAAAAGGTGGGATTCATGCTGACTTTCTCTGAGATCTTTGCTTCGAATGATCCCTAAAATGCATAGGGAAGTTAAGAAGTCTTTTAAAGTCTGCTGAATGGGAGAGATCCGTATGAGTCTGCTGTGCTCTACCAGCAGAGTTCACTCTGCACCCGGCCAGAGCCTTTCTTTTGGGCCCACCCTGCAACGTTCCAATGACTGTGGGTGGCATAGCACTGTCTACATCAAAGAAATCTCCAGCTGTCCTGTTAAAACAGCTCTTCATTCTCTTGCCACTGATGGCAGGGTACAAAGGAGATAGTCAGGGTCAAACTTCAATGCTTCATTGAAGAATACCCTCACACTCATGCTCAGTGTATGCAGGTACAGCAGATTTATCTGGGGGCCTTAGATTATTTTGCAGATATAGAGCAAAACAAACTGTTCTGTTTGCAGATCTTGACTCCATCTTATGCAAACAGGTGCTGCCCAAGGTCAAGTTCCCAAAGGGATCTTATGTCTGCTTTAGCCAGGGAACCTGTATGTCACCTTGCACAGAGCATGGTGACTGCTCCAAACAACCATTGTTTGACAAATACTCCAGACTAATATAATCATTTTCTCAACACCATTGCTCTCTTTGGATGTCTTATGTAAATGAAACAAATTAGGCTTGCTGCTACTATTGCAGTGTTTTAAAATAACAGAATGCACAGCTTTCTGCAAGCTGAGTCTGTAACACATCCCATCCAAGCTGACACATTAGGGTGTCAGGTTTCAGACTGTTCAGTTATCTCCTGTTCTTGTGATAGCAAATTTTGTGGGATTTTGACACCTTGTCTTTCAATCTTTCTCTCACTCATCCTTTCTTGCCTTTTGGGAATGAAGAAGAAACTTTCCATCCTGTGTCTCTGTGCAGATCAGAGCAGATCTCTGAGTGATTCCCTCCAGACAGCTCATGAGTTCTCTGACAAAGGAAGAATGAATTAATGTGTATTTTTTTCCTGGCTTAATATTAAAAGGGAAAAAATACATCTATTTATGTATCATCAGCAAAATTCATTGACTTCATCCAGATTTTGTGTCTTTTCACTGAACACAGCTGCTATCTCCAAATAGTGTTTGATAAATCTGTTCTTTTAGTAAATGGTATTATCTCTTAGAAAAGGACATTAATGTGGTCTCTTTGACTCTTATTACAAATTGGAGAACCTGATAAAGGTAAAGATCAGCAAACATCAGAGCTGCAATAAATCCATTTCTTTTTCACCTAGGAAATTTCTGTGAGGTTTTAAAAAATGCATGGTAAGCTCTGGCCTCTTGATCACAGAATAGTTGAGACGGGCAGAGATGCCCCTCTGGAGATCATCTACTGCAGATACCTGCCCAAAGCAGGGTCAGTGAGAGCATGTTGCTCTGGGCATGCTCAGGTGGATTTGGAATATCTGCACAGATGGAGACTCTTAACCTTCTCTGTTTAACCTGTTCCTACTTTTGATCATCTGCACAGGAAAAAGCAATATTTTTTTCTTATATTTGATTGGAATTTCCAGTATTTCAGTTAATTTGTCCTGTGGCCACAGGAAGAAGACTCTAAGTACATCTTCTTTACTCCCTCCCATCAGGTATTTTTACACGTTGGTGAGACCCCCCTTGAGCCATTTGTTCTCCAGGCTGCAGAGTCCAAGTGTCTCTTTACATAGAGGATGCCCCAGTGCATCTGTCATTTTCATGGCTCCTTGCTAATATTTATTAATGTTAGGGAGCTGTGTGTCACCAAATTAGATACCAGTTAAGATCACATCCCAGGCAAGCTCATGTCTTCCCTGGAGAGAAAAGGGCATCCCTGGAGCTTTTCAGATTGCAGGGGATGGAAATCCTACATTGGAATAGATAAGCTTTTTCTGCCAACAATCTCCATGTAAATGCTATTCTTAGAAAACTGTGATCTATAATCTGATAAATGAATTTACCTGTGGTTTCCTCAGAGTAAAGAGGCACAGATTAGGTAATATTTTTACGAGTACCTCATTTGGTTGTACTTTAAAAGAACATGAATAATTTTCCCTTGGAACACTAGAAGAATAAGAGATGGATGGCAAAGTCAGCTTACAGGGTTAAAATATGATTCAGCTGACAAAAGAGTTGGTTTGCAGTGTTCCTATCTAAATCATATACTGATGGCAATAACAATCTGTCAAAACATATATCTTCATCGTAATTTTCCCCCTACACATTCAGATGTCAGGAACTAACACAGAAAGAGAAGGTATGAGCAGAACAGTAGATGACAGAATGACTTACACAGCCAGAGCTTTCTGACCCTTAGTCTTCCAGATGGACACTGTCCTCTTGTAAGCATTCTTTGAGTTATTTTTTCATAAATAATGTTAGGTAGATGCTTACTGAATACTCAATTGTGTTTTCACAGCTACTGGATTGCAGTAAAGAATATTCTTTCTCCCAGGCAAGGATGAAAAAGTATGCAAAAAGGCAGCACATCTCAATTCTCTGTCACTGCTGGCTTCTTGAGCATGAGCTGACACACACCATGGACTTTGAAGATACAATGAGCCAATCTGTGCAGAGTGGAGGGAAAAGACATTTGAATTCTATAACCTAACATTGTCTTTAGCAGGGGCTAATATAGGACATTAAAATTCACCATGGATGAGAATTCATGGTTAAATGTGTTGAAGCTTTTTTCTCCACAGTGTGTTTTATAGGATTTTTTTTTTTCATAAATTATAACAGAATAGAGCATAAAACAATGTTGCAAGCCAGTGTCACTGTATGGTGTGAAGTATAATTGATGCACTGTGACAGAGAAGGCAAAAAGTATGCCCAAGGATAAATTTCTCACTAAATTGACTAAAGGACAGCAAAAGCCAGGGAAAAGAAAAACTGGAAGCATTGTTTATGAGAAATATTTTATTTATAGTCAAATATGCTGCCACTTCTGTACTCTCACTAAGCCTAACACACACAATATTTGCAAAAACATCTGTTTCTCCCACACTTTAGCTCAATATTCTTTATTGCTATTTTCTTGTCCCTCATACAATCAGTAATTTTAATTATTTCCATTATCATGTACTCAGCTGAGAGTTTAGTTTCAGTGGATTAGACTGAATCAGTTTGCTTTCATTATTTTCTATTTGTTCCACTTACTGCAAATTGTCCTCTTTAGTTGTTATTATTTTTCATTACGTTCTTTAAAGTCTTTGAATCCTTTGTTGGAATACCCAGCAATGCACATATTTAAACTAGGTCTGTTTTCAAAAGTTATTTTGTGCTTGTAGTTTTCACTGCAAAAAAGCCAGAAACCAAATGACAACATGGTTTAATTCCTCTATTCTAAAGTCTAACAACCAGTATTCCCAGGGGCAGAGTCACTTTCCTTCTTCACGAAACTGTTCTACCATAATTACTTTTTTTCTTCTCCTCTGCTACAATATGATTTCTTAATATTGCAGATGGTGTCTTCTCTTTTAGTCTCCTGATGCAAAGTTTATGTATGTATTACCTATCTCTTTCTTACACAGTGGAGTGAGCCTCAAGATCTGGTTTCCTCAGCAGGGAAAAGCACATGTCAGGCTCAGCCAAAGGCAACAAAAAGGCGACAGAAGACCCTCAGGTAAATAAGACCTCTTCTGAGCCCACCACATGGCATGTCCAACAAAAAATGTAAAAGCAGCCATGTATGTCCTACCTTTCCTCAGGTCTGTGAGATACATAAACCTCCGTGGCTGTTGTGACTGTCCTCTTCCCATTCGTGACTGCGTTCTGAGCTCTGGCAGCTGAGTGGCTCTGCCTCTACAGCCTGCTCCAGCTGCTGCTGAAGTACAGTGGGCCTCTCAAATGTCTGTGTCTCAGCAAACTTTGATTTCTAGACCTTGATGTCTCACCTGCTTGAACTACTTCAGGACAAGGGTGCTGGCAGTTCCCTGCACTGTGAGGTGCAGCAGTAGCTCACATCCTAAGCAGGAGTCTCTCTAGACCAGGCTGCATTCACATGAGAGTTGGTTCCTCAAGTCAAATACCTGTAAACAAATTACTAACTATTGCAACTCTCTTGCCAATCTTATAAAAGGTCAAGATTCCCAGCTTAGCTGGCAGGGGTTTTTCTTAGCACAATCAATTTGGTTTGTTTCAGTCTGTTTTATCACAAGTTTTACATCTACTGTTTACAAGAGAATTTAAGCTGCATAGGTTATTTGCTTATAAAATACATTTTGTAAAGATGGATCCAGGAAGGTTTTGGAGAGAAATACTGGATCATTGCATATTCTCATTATCCAAGCGCTGAAATTTTCTGTAAAGTACAAAACTCATTGCCCCAGTGGTCATAGATTTCTGGCATCCCATACAACAGTAATTTAATATCTGTAAGATGTAGTCAAAAATACCTCAGAAATAATTGATTTAAGTGATTAAAGAACTTGAAGGTGTACGGTAGAAATGCATAGCTTTACCTGGCTTTAGAGCAGAGACAACATTGACTGGTTGGGCTTAGGACAGCACAAGTCATCTCTGGTATATAAATAATGAATGTCACAGTTAAAAAATTGTTTTCTGTGTGACAGTCAACAAATTATGAAAGAAAAGGTAGAAGAGAGTAGACTGTACAGCAAAGAGGCTTTTCCATACAGAAATTGCTAATGTTTTGATGTGAGGCAATTTAAGCAACAAGCCCTGGATGTGCTTGTAATGATTCAACTCAATCCTTTTCCTATCACACTGCAAAATTTTGACAAGGAATAAACAAATGACAGAACTTCCCTGCAAATACCAGTGAATCTTGATTATACTTTCATCTCAAGGCACAGCTGAACCTGTGAATGGAGCAAACTCTTGAAAACATCTCAGCATAGCAGACATATGCTGAACTAACTGCCCAGGAACTTCTCTGAGGGGGATGAGGGGAAAGCACCAAATTCCACACATGTAGGCATTTTATTAATGCACATGTAGAGTAAATGTACGAATTTTTATACTTTTTTTGAGATATCTTAACATTACATTGATACTCAGCAATTAATGTTAAGAATCTAAAATTTGGAGACTGTGCTTTTTCAAACATGATACTTTTTTATTTTCTGAAGCATGTGGCTGTCATTTTTTCTGATCCGTTTCTTCCTCCTTGAAGTCCTGCTGTCACTTTTTCATTACCTTTTTAATTTTCTTCATCTATTGGGTCAAAATCTGAGACTGTAAAACACTAGTCTTTAAGTGTACAATACCTAGCACAAAAATTCATACTAATTGCAACAGAAAAATAATGTAATCATAGCATAGCAAGAACTAGCAAATTTTCATGAATCTAATCAAGTCAGTGCTGCATAGCTGCACACAACACTGTCTCAGACACTCACATTACTTCTCCCAGGAACTACTACTTTGCAACAACTTGCACACAAGAAAAACTGATGGGCATATGCTTGTTTTAGGCAGGCGTGCCATCACACTGCAATAGTGTGCTGCTGAGGAGAATTGGATGGGTCAATATTGTCTGAAGGACCAGGCATAAACATTAACCTGCACATTTCCTAAGTGAGACAAAACAGCTTGTGATGTGCTAATTTACAAGTGTGAGTTTTTGACAAGGCATTCAACTTATGCCCCATAAGCTGTGCCATTAAGTAAGAAGAGAAACAGATGAGAAAGGGCAGGAGGGAGTGTTAAATTTCCATGACTTTATCAAGGGGGGAAAGGGCAATTTAACTTTGAGAGTGTGCTAAGAGGGTTAATTCAGGAGAAGTTCTGCAATTTATTCTCCTTCTCCATAACGTTGGACCTTAGGGCTTAATGTAATGGAATGTGATTTAGAGTTCTGAATGTGCTAATTTTGTAATTCAGGTGTCCTGTGGAGAGGCTGTGTTCATGCCAGCTGTCTGGGGAATTAAATGCAGCTGATTTGTGTTGGGGAAAATGTGTGGTTTGCTTCAGGCCAAAATTGTTGCAAAATTTAAACCCGTGTATTTTTCTCCCTCCTTAATTTAAAGTATGGGATACAGGTGGGCCTGAGGGGAATTACCAAGGACTCCCACCTACTTCCTGATGTTTAGTATAGAAAATTCTCATATTGTTAAATTACAGCACTTGACAACCAGCAAAAACCAGTTTTATTTATAACACTGATCTTCTGTTTTGCTTTTCTCTTGCCCTGCTTTGGGTGTTCCATCTTCATCAAACACTAATTACAGTTGGATTTTGAGTGTCATGCTCTCTGCAAGGGTGAGATGTCTATCTAATGGCCAATTGCTTCAGAAGAAACTCTTGTGCTAAGTAGCAATTTGATATTACTCCATGACAGAGATCTGGGGTGGGAAAGTGGTTCCTGTGATATTCTTGAATCAAGCTGAATATTTGTCGATGTTGCTGTGAAGTTGTGAGTTAACAACGCCTGTCAGCCGTAAGGGCTGTGCTCCAGTGTTGGCTCAGCACAGCAAGTCGAGCTTGCCAGGTGAATAGCACAGCCCTGAATTATTTATTTATTTCAAAACATATCCTCAGGATATTATAAAACGTGGTTCTGAGAAACACAGGACGGTGTTTTCGGTTTATGTAAATCAGAGTCGCTCCATTTGGTTCGCACTGATTTATGCCAGCTGAAGAGCTGGGCCACTGTTCCTTGGGCTATGAAAATGCTTGTTGCTTTAGAAATGACTCTGCATCTAAATGGTGTTATCACACCATAACACCTGACCTGAGAGGTGAAATTGGTTACTTTTATTGAAATCAAAACAATTATATGTCTATCTTTACTGCTTTCCTTGAGCTGCCTCAGGAAAACATTTTAGGAAAGCAGGAAGATGAAGTTGTCTCTCTCTGTTTTTGCAAGAGTACTGCTTTTTGGAAATACTGCAGAGACCTCTTAAACAGAAATGTTAGTGAACAGAAAATATAAGGTGTCTGCTTTGTTTTTTTCTCTACCTCCACCTTAGTCCCTTTACCATGTCCTTGTGCAGATAAGCATTAGTAAAATCTCTTAACATGAAAAGTAAAATGCTGGGAGAACAGAAAACTCAAAGATGTTAATGGCAAAGCACAGTGAATAAAAACATCTACCCAAACCAGTGTCAGGAAGTATGGCAATTCAGACATTCAGCACATGATACCTATGTCCTTCAGACACATTTTATGACATGCTTTTGAGCAGCAGTATTCTATATTTGTTGATATTGCTAGAGGGGAGACAGCTTGCAGAAAATACAAAGGAAGCAGGGTGCAGAAGTGATGTATGTGCTCCAAAGTAACATTAAAATCAATTTCTGTTATACAGTGAATATATATGAGCTGATTTTATTTTGTTCTGTTTAAGCATGACTTAAAATATCTTCTTCACAAAATTATTTTAAGATGCCAGTGTGTGAGAATGCAGGCACATACTAATATTCCACTAATATCTGACAGATAAAATTTCATTTCTAAAAGGGCAAAGCCTGACACCATGGTACAAACACCTTATTTCAGAGTGGATAAAATAGAAGATAAAAGTTGCCCTTAATGGAAATCAAAATTGTTAAAGTTGCAAATTGATCGCACTCTGACTTAATGTTTCATGTTTCAAATCTTTGCGTGTTTATAATTTAGTCCCTTTATATTTATTTAAAGTTCAAGAAATTTGTGGTAGTTCATGCATTTCCTCTTATATTGCCAATGACTGCTGAACTCAGTATTGGTTTTTAGTAATCTGGATGTAATCCTCTTGTTGCCACTTCCTAGTTAAATTATCTAGTCAATAGCTAAAGCAGGTTTCTTCCCATGTCACTTTTGTAATGAACACCTTTCCCTGTTTTTAAATTGTCATTGAAATGCTTCCCCAGAAGTGAGAAGTCAGTTAGTCACTACTGAACAAGATCTTATCTGCATGACTACCAGAAAATTAGTCTGAATTAGCCATTTAAATGGTGGAGCTAAATCACTTTAAGACCTTATTGTGGACACTTGTATTCAAAATTAAATTGGTGTTAATTTGATTCTATTTCCTTCACTTCACAATATGATAATGCTTTGTTACACTATTTTCTACTGTAAGCCTATCAGGCTTTTTAAATGGGCAGAAAAATATGCTGTAGGAAGGGACACCAGTTATTCAATGCACATCATTTCAACATCCAGTTGTAATTAAATTAAAGATGAAGAAAAGTATTTGGGGTAATAAGCTATTGAATGTGAAAATGCAAAATGTGAAATTGAGGTCTTGACCACTTTGCATAAAAGTATGTTCAGACTTCATCTCCTAAGTGCTATTGCTGTTTCCACTGGAGAATATTCTTCCCAACTGATTAAATTTTTGAGGATTGTTTTTGAGTTTCACACCAGGGCAGTTTTATTTCACCTTGCAATTATCCATTCTCTGTTGTTTGCATAAGTGAAGTGATGCTTGTAAGTCATTCTGGTGTCTTCAGAAAAAGTAGCTACAGAAGTAGAAACTCTTACCTCATCCAAGACAGACCCTGGGCATCATGACAAAATGTTCTGGCCTTTTCCTGACATGTGAGTTTATCGGAATATAATTGTGTTAGATGCTTCATCTGCAAATCAGATCATAAATTTAATCCAAGCCTTTTTCATTAGAGCTAACATATTTTGCCTTCAGTCAGAAATTTGCTGTTGCTACCACTGGTTATGCCCAAGGATTATTAATATTTGGCATCAAGTTAAATTTTATTTGGTGACTGTAACAGAGATCAACCTTGTTTGATCCCTTGCTTTTTCTTCAGGGAAATTAATTCCAAATGATGCAGCTGAATTGAAGAACTGAGAATTTAAATTTATCTTCTCTGCTGGGTGAAGGAGGATGCATATTTATAACATGAATAGCAAACTCTATGTCTTGGCTTCCCATATTTTATTACTTGCCACCGGTAGCAAAACTTCAGTGCTCTCAGCAACAGCATTTCTAGTAGGTTTTTGGGGGGGGTTTGTAAACTCTCATCTAAGAGTTAATAGTTTAATCACTGGATTTGATAAAGGAATATTATTCTGCTTTTATTCATTGATTTACTCTTTGTCTTGAGTTTTGTCATAGGTGTGTGAAAAAGAAATGTGTCTTCTGTTCCCTGTTATTTCTATCTGTTCTTCCTGCCTTGTTCAAAGAGTGTCCAGGTTCTCCAGGTGTAGTTCACGTATTGTTTCTTTGTCTGTGTGTCAGATATTGACACAGAATTCAGTTGTAAATCTCTTTGAGGGCTACTAATGAAAAAAGACAACACTGAAAATTAGTTGACAGTGTTAATATTGCGTTATTTGGCCTGAAATATAAAAAGTAATTTGTTCAAGGCTTTTTACAGCCTCTCCCACCAAAGAATGCTGTCTTTGTGTGAGCTGCATGAGTTACCTTTGGGTTAGAGACTGATGGGCTCTTCCACTCATCGCCTTCTTCAACCCCAGAGAGCCACTACCTCTTCCCTTGCCTGTCAGATTGTGTGATACAGAGCAGGCATATGCTCTCAGCTTCCTACAACAAGCTAATTAACCATTTTACTTGGGTTTTTTGCGTCTCTTCCGTAACTTTTTTCCTTCATCCCCTCATCCATGGTAAGGCATATAGTAAACATCACTGTTTTACCCTCATGTCACCTCTCCTACAAACACAGCTTCTGGAAAAGTCCTGGAAACGTGTGTAGTGAGAAAAATGGGCCTAGTTAGAAAATACCTTCCTTCTAGTCTATCTAGACTTGTATTTTCTTTCCCACAATGGACTCCCATGTTGAAAGCTGGATTAGCCATAGAGGTAAGAGGCAAAGATCTAGAATATAGCAGGACAGGGGTGCCTTGAGCTTCTCCTGGGTATGATGGTTCTGCACACATCCCCTGCCCATGGGTGATGGTAGCTGTACCTGGTAGAGAGGAGGCATAATCCCTGTAAAAAAGTTCATCCATGCAAAAGGAGGGAGAGGAGAGCCAGCACTCTGGTGTGTGCTACATGTTGGTGAAGGAATTCTGCTTAATGCCAGCTTCCTTAGCACACTCCTTTTGGTTTTCATCTTAAATTCAGTAAATGCAACAATCTGTCCTGTCCTGTCCTGACTCACCATAATTAGCTGCGCCAGCAATGGATAACTGCAGTGAATTTAGGGACAAAGTTGTTACTAATGATTAGAATACTTTCTGCCACGTCCCCTCTCTTGGCAGGATCATGGGGAGAAATGTAGGTTTATAGCAAGGCCTTTTGACACCAGGCTTCTGCAAGACATTCAAGCATTCTGAGCAACTGACCCCAATCGTGCTTCTTTTTCTGCTTACAGAGACAGTTTTGGTCATAACTACAAAACATTTTAAATAGGACATTAAAATGACATGTTTCCAAGGTGTTTTTTTATCACTGCTCTGTGTCAGCCATGGTCATGCCCACTATGTTATAGAACTATTCAGCAGATCTGCCCCAATGATGATGATGCTTTCTCAAAAATCACTTTGGATTTAGAATAATAACCACAATCTGCTACAAGACAAATGTTGATAAAAAAAGGATGCCAGCAACAGAAAATGTGACAGAGCTGGAATTTCTATTACCAAAGCTGTGTGTGCAGCAGTGTTATTCACACTTCGAAATGCAATCTCCCTCAGATAGTACTGCCTTCTGATATGCAGTGTGGGCCTGATCTAAAGCCTGTTTAATTCAGTGGACTGATTCCCAATGACTTTAATGGGCTTTGGATTACACTCTAATTGCACTGACATTCCTTTTAGTAAGGCTCTTAGTTATAATGAAGCTCAACAATGCTGTTTGTTTTTCCCTCGTTTCCAGGTGTTAATATTTTCCCTCTCTCCAGTTAAGCAAAGCCTCAATTGTCAGGGAGAAGAGGGAAAAACCCACATTTTCCACCAACTGCAGTGATCTGCTGCACATAGATCACTAATGCTCAGTGCTGAGTCACAGCAAGCAAGGTGATGATTATCATGTAAAGGCGGTTAATAAAAGCAAAAGCGCAGTGGCATTTCAAGCCTGATTTGACAAGAAATGTCTCCATGCGTGAATGGCCCACTCTAGTGAGAGAACCCAAAGTACCTGTGAAATAGGAAATGACCGAATATGAAATGGGACCAGAGTTCAGGGGGAGGAAAGATCATAAGAGAATCAATGTGAGAATTTCTCCTTTGCATGTAAAAGCAGAAAGAAAACAACTCACAGTCACAGGGGCACTGACAGTTGCTAGAACTTTTCTCTAAAAAGTATAAACAACAACAATCCTTCTCTGGTGAGCCTTTTTTGAACAGGTCTTGTAAACGCTGGGGTAAATTGCTCTTCCCTCCGTGGTGGGCGGCTCCCATGAGGACAAGACTGTATCCTTCCTCTATAAACAAAAAGGAGATAAAACGTCCCATGCATATCCCCATGAGGTAAGGCAGGATTTCTGACAAAATACCAACATTTACATCATTAAATTCTCATCTGACAACTAAAAATCATCTTTCCATTAGTCCCTGGCTGCCTTGACTTCTGTAGTGAGATGGGATACTCCTGTGACAGCTATTTGCTAACGAAACATATTGACACAAGCTGCCTATAAATTAATTAACTGCTTAAGCAAATTAAACAGATGGAAAATGGGGAATTGGCTATGAGGGAGGGATGGATGGACAGTCAGGGATGCACATAGGCACACTGGTGATGACAGCATTCCCTTTCTCTTCCTGTGATCTTCTCCTTTCTAAACAGAGAATATAGAATTTTGTTCATTCAATAAACACTGGTCCAGCTGAAGTAAAGTGGTAGAGACCAACGAAAATGAATGAACCATATTTATTTTAGGTTCTGACTATAAGCAACAGAATTCAGCAAGCTGAAAACTAGAGAAAAAGTATGGGTGCATAAATACTGAAAACTGGAAAATGTTCCTTTTATGTATTTTCTTCAAAATAGGGAAAAAATACTTCTTTTTCTTTTACCTTGAGTAAAATATTCTTCTTCATTTAAAGTATATTTAAATTTTTTTGAGCCTGTTTCAAATGAAAAATTAATTTTAAAATAAAAATTAAGAAAGGTTCCCTTAGAAAATGTAAGAGTGAAAGATTTTGGTATTTCCCATAAGGAACATTTCAATTTCAAAAGATGTCAAAACAAAGTGTTTCATTTTTTTGAGTGAAAATATTTTCATAAGGTAGCCTGAATTTGCTAATGAGATTTTTCCTACCTCTCAAAAAGGAAGAAGGGTTGTTTATTTTACTGAGTTTTTTAGCAAAGTTGTTATTCATCATTTTCTTTTCAGCTTCACGCTTGATTCCATGTGTGTAGTTTTTTGATGTGGGTAATATTATTCTACTTAAAGAAAAGTACACTACCACACTTTCTACACTAAAGTAGAAAGCTTGATGTGAAAAAGAAAATGGGTGAGATGGACCAACAGAATCGTTTTATTATTAAACTATGAGTAGATACCATCTTACATACACTGACAGAACTCTTTAAACAGTTTCCATATTTCATTATTTCAAAGTTTGCCCAGAAAAGGGATGTATATTCTGTGTACTATTTCTACCCACAGATTCTATAGCATGCTAGTACTTCTTTGCACCAGAAAAAAAAAAAATAAAAAAAAATTCCAGAATCTTTAAAATCTTAGGGAAAAAAAATCTCCCTAAAGTACAAATTACGCAAAAATCTCCAAGAGTTAAAAGGTTTAATGAAGATTTACGTCTTCAAAATCTTTATGGGACCAAAAATACCAGTGAAGGATGTTTTAGCAGCTGAGCATCTCTCTGCACAACTATGAATCACTGTTGTTATTGTTCTTATAGAAGGAAGACACACTATCTGATAATAAATCCTTTGTATTATTTTAGGAGTTCCAGTTACCTGATTTTAGCTGTGTGAAATGCCTATGTTAAGCTGACAGTTATTCTGATTCGACTAAGGAATTGTATAATGTTGCTTTTTAAATACTGTTCTTCACCTTACAGGGTAGCACAGTTGTTTTTGTAAAACAAACAAAAAATTTATTTATCAGTAATATTGTATAAAACTATGATAAATTACATCTAAACAGTAGTTTTTAAGTAGTTTAGAAGGGATACTGATTGCCCTGTTTTTCATAGGGAATTTCCTATCTCCTTCTACTTTTTTGCTGTGTATACTATGCAGTAGCTGGGTAAGCTATGCATATCTCAGTGAAAGGTTCTTCAGACTTAAAATCCCACATATAACACCTTGATCTCTTAGACTCACATCACTTTACCTACTTGTGTATGCCACACCCTTTATGCACCTAATCCTTCAAATCTTTACTGATTTTAGCTGTCCCTTTGCTATATGATGCAGGACAGGAATTAAATTGTGAGTCCTAGCCTAAATAAAAACATCAAGACAAACTTACAGTTCAATTTCTGTTGCAGCCATAATAATTTTCAAACGTTTCCATCCAAAAAAATTTAAATTAAGTTACCATGGAAATATTTGTTTTCAGTCTTATATCTAAGTATTCATTCCTCTAGTTGTCTCCTATTTGCCTATACTGCATTGCTGGGCTTTTTTTCTGACACTGACTTGCTTTCCCTTCCATGAGCTGCAGCACTTTACTGTCATTTGCACTCACTTAAAGTGCACTAGTGGTGTCTCTTTTGCAGCCAGTTAGGGCTTCTGAATAGATAATTTACACGTTCCTTTGGTCTACGCTTGGCCTGGCAGCTTTTCTCTTTAAACGCCGCTGTGCCAGTGGAAGCTACAACAAATAATAAAAGGCTTTTTACATTAGGGATAACTGAAATCTTAAAATTTCCATTTGATTCTAAAAGCATGAAAATATTTAGGTTAGTTAACGTTGATAAGCTATATTTCCAGTAACACTAAAATGAGTAAAGGGCCCATGGTGAATCACACACTGTTAGTATGGGTTTTGTTTGATCTTCGTCACAGATGTATTATTTTCTTCTGAAGCCTGAGTGTAATTTACTTGTCAGGTTGAATGGTCAGAGAGAAAGTTGTTCATTGACCCAAAGAAATGTATGGTGTCTTCATGATGATGAAGAACATAAAAGAGTCTCCTTCTTGGGAAATATTAGAGTTGATAGGGAGTGTTTGAAGAATAATGTGTCAAAGAGACTGACAGCAACATGGACAAAAGGAGGAAGGGAAATAGAAGATGAGAGGCTGAATTTGTTCTCTTTGGGATTTCACATTTAGGAATTTTAACAAAGAAAGGGTCATTATCTGGGCAGCATAACTTCCTGGACCCATCTTTTATCTCTTCTTGTCCTTTTATGTAATTGAAAAGAATGGGTCGTTCACACAGACAAACGGGAGAGGAACTGGAAGAAACACGATGGACAGGGGAGAAAATCCCTGTGGCACAGCTTTGCAGTGCTTCTCATGGGGCGGGATGTGGCAACCTCTCGCTTGCACCCAAGGTTCACTGCTCTTTGGAGTCTCCATGCCCCTTCTGAAGCTGGGAACTATTTGTTGTACTCTTTTAATGTTCTTCTCTCTCTCTTTTTTTTTT